>UZAN01040328.1:13172-27516 GCA_900618425.1 Echinostoma caproni | reverse complement strand
ATACAAGTTTACCGTTAAGGGTGGCAGAGTCCGTCGTTAATGAGGAGCGGGAAAGACTAAAAATGCACTCTACGCACTTAGATATATCAAGACTGAGACCAGGTTGGTCGGTAAATTGTTGGATCGGGGATCAGTTTTCAGTAAAAGAATAAAATTTCAAAGGAGATGAAACTGTCTGAAACAAAAAACGTCATCAGCATACTTTTGGATGTGAGCAGGAGGTAAGACCGAAAGATCACTAATAAAGGCAGAAAAAAGATATGGAGATTGAACAGCACCTTGAAGAACACCAGAATTATTAAAAGGAGGTTTTGATATCCTCCTTCTTAATTTGGTGCACCGGACCCTCTGTGTGAAATAGTCATGAGAGCAATTTTTCCGGAGTGCCAAAAGATTCAGGTTTGAAAAGAAGGGATGAATCAAACGCAGACGAATGGTCAAGAAAAATACAACGGAAGACTTGACCGAAAGGTTCAATGACTTGCTGATAAAATGCACTACAGTAGACACGGCGCCCAATGTGGATCTGTTTGGTTTGTATGCAAACTGAAGGTGGTCGTGAGAAATTGTGGTGTCTGACTGCAACCGACTCAGGATGGCTTTTTCAGTTACCTTTAGAGCCCCTGAGTTCAACGCGATAGGAAGAAAACCGTCTCTCAAGAACAGTTGAGGACGTGGATTTGGGGATCGGAATAATGGTCACTGGACACCAAGAATTAGACTGAAAGGGCAGCATCACTATTTCAAAATAAATGCCCGACTGCAAACCAACGTTACACCATAATTCATCCTAGTCGTGTAATCTCTCAAGAAAACTTAGTGCACGGGACTACATCAAGAACATTTGATTAAGTAACAAGAGTTTCGGGTTGGATTGTTTCCAACCAAGTGCTGATATGCGTGAGGTGCGATTCCTGAATTAGGCTCGCCAAAGACGGATTGTGCTATGTCGTGTATAGGGAAAATGATAAACGATCTGATCGGCTACTCAGTGATTTTGTGATTAGTATGTTTACGCTCTACCGGTGGGGTCCCGGGTTCGATCCCCAGTGAGTTCGTTGAATTTGCACTGCTGATGAGACCCCACCAGGTCAAAATGGCTGTCCTGTGTTTCCCAGCTTTTCAGTTCACCCTTCATTTGTCTGATATACGATGCACTTTCACCAAATCCTCTACTACTGTCATGTCATATCTGAAAGACTGGACTGCATTTCCCGAAACCAATGATGAGACTTTTAATTGCATTTATTTCACATGCAACGATTGTAAAATCAGTATTCACAGCGGATATGACGGTAAACGGAAGTCTTCCAAAATGGGTGGGTACACAGTAGCGGGGTTCGAACTCACGGATTACTTGTCGATGAGCATACGGTTGATACTGTTCACCCCACCACCATCACCACCGAACTAGGCTAGGCATAGATTTCATGGTATTAGCTTGTAGGTGTATCCGTCTTCTCTCTCAAATGGGCCCCATGCTTGCATATCTGATACGTATTTGAGTCACCATCATCTATTCATTTCCTTTATATTAAGTTCCTTCTTAATCAATATCGAGGAATTTCATGGTTGAGTCTAACCTTGATGAATATGCTAGTGCAAATCTGGCTAAAATATTGAATAGAATGCTTGACTGTTCTCGCAACGGCGCTGTGACGTCCGTTTACAACATTGTGTTGATTATTGCATGGGTGACAGCACACCACGGTGAATAGAATTATCGTATCACTGGAACACACAAGCAAGCCAGTGTTCCCACGCGCGACCAGATTCACACTTGTTGCTGAACGTTTCTGCTGCATGCTTCTTATTTTCCCGGAGACTGTAACGCATTTCATCAGAATAAGTCAGAGGTCATTAGGAGATTATTACTTGATGAAAATATTAGTTGCTTAACTTGGTCCGATAGATCAGTCATTTTGTTCGCAAAAGACACGTGCATTAGAAATCTGAGATTATTCTAAGTAATACACCATATCAGATGTTTTCGACGATGAGGCTTGAAATAAATAGGCGTCTGTGAGAGTGTAGTCACAGGACTATTTGAAAGATAAAATGAGTTGTCAATCGTGATCCGGAATTTCTTAGTAGTGATGTCCAACTTGTGTGAGAATAGGGTTTATACATTTCCTTCGGGGGAGCTCAAATGGAGGTCTTAATCAGTAAATTTATTTTATACATCAGTCATTGTGTACCACAGGGCCTGATTATGTTATTCGAGAGTAGTGGAAAATTCGAAATGAACCCCGTGTGGAGATAATTCAAAAAGTGCAATTTTATGCGGAATATTTAGAAAATTATTCCATGGGCATACATAGCACAACTGAAAAGAACAGCAGACCGGGTTGTGTCAATAATCTCGTTATATCATCCAACCTCCGCGGAAGTAGAACGAAATTCTTCCAAAGTATTGCGAAACAAACTGCCTACTGATTTTTCGAATTAACCCCGATTTTTATTTTGCTATTTTCTTTGGTAGCTCAAACAAGTTTCAAAAAGTGCCTGTCTATTCCATACGAATTTGCAAACAACAAAGTTTGTGAATTGTTGTGCATTGCTTGATAACTTCCATAAAATAAAAGGACTACCAATCCAAAACGCTTAATGTGATTGTTGTCAACCTGACGATTGAAGTGGTCAAATAATACTCATGAGAGTCATTCTCCCGAAAAACAGATACCCGCAACTATTTAGCAGACGGTACTTCGAAATGAAGCCCAATGACGTAAAAACCACGTGGTTTGACAGAAGGGTTTATTTATCAATGTTCTATTCAAGGAGAACATGTTATTGGATATCCTGGAACACCGTCTATCAAAAAAACATTGATAGTTGTATTTTAGGGTTGCATCGAAAATCAGGTCAACTGTTGTTCAACAAATTATGAACACATTTGTCTCAATTATTTGTCCCACGTCAGGTAATGTGCGCTTGTTCTATCAGACACTGAACGAGGTGTTTGCCCAAAACAATACTTGAAAAAAACTGTTCTATTGCTCTTCAAAAAGGATCGGAGTAAATATTGAACGGTTCAACCCTGCAACAGTGAACAGTGGACACAGAGTGGACTTAAAAATAGCAGTCAGGTTTTCTCACGGCACTCAAAACCCATATCAACGAGACACGTGAGAGGATTCTGACGAGTATGGAGCCCATAGAAATTCGGTTTGTAAAAGTGGAGTTGTGCAAGTAAATCTAACCTGGCTCAAGCACTAATGTTACCATAGAAAGTGTTTGTTTCACATGGTCTACCTTTTTATTAGGTTTTGTCCACTTTTTCACACACTTCACTAACGCTGACTATGCCATCTCGGCTGGTGATGAAACTTTTACAAACAAATTGCCATTCTCGGCGAGTAGGGAAAATAGAATATTTATTTATTTTGAGCGGCTCGCTTAGTTTTACGCCCCCACTCCATATTCATTTCACATGACCTCGTAGCTTGTTGTCACTCAAAATACATTGCATATCCGTTTTCCACATCATATGGGCCTATTAAATAACCCACTGTGTATATGCAAACACATGAAGCAATAAATGGAAAAGAATTTCCTCCCAATTTTCAATTTGTTTCAGTGCTTATTGTCGATTGGTGTTGATTAATTTACCCTGCCAACTTTCGTTGTCATGCTCAATAGAATTTCATTTTATGCGGCCTCTGTTTTTTCGGTTCTTCTGCTTATGTTGATCATTGCATTACGCGTGACGCATTCATTCCAGTTGAATGCGTCAGAGTCATTAGAGGCTGATGCTTTAGAGCTTGACAGATCTCTTTAAACGAAGATGAAAGATCAAATAATGAAGTGCATCAACCTTTTCCTCTTGCAGTTCAATAATAAGATGGATGTCTGGAAGGTAGTTTGAAAATCTAGCTCATTTGATATCACATGGGCCGCATTGGGGATCAGAGACGAGTCGTTTGCATTGCTATATTCACAAACGATTAATTTTGAACAGATATTGGTTTCTTCAGAATGGCAAACAATGTGATTGGTTAGGGTAAATTAACATGTAGACTGGTTGATGGATTCGGTGCTTATTATTGGTTAAATAATTGATGCATAAAATGTACCGGGAAATTCAAGGCTTTGGGTCTGGTTTAGACAGTGGGAGATCACTGCAAACATCTATACAGCAAACACTCCAACCATTAACAAACAGAAAATAAACTCGTTAGAACAGAGAGAAGACAAATACTGCGAGATGTTAACATTTCTTTTAATCTCTTCAGTCGCTACAACGTAAAACAGTCTGCTATTTATACAAGCAAGTTTTGATAACTACAGTGGTAAAACGGACAATAGTCAGGGAAGCGGGTGAGAGGGTGAAGTGGGAAATCAGGTTCATGGCAGTCTAACTGAATGAGTAAGAAACTTTTGTGCACATCTCGCTAAACGCCAAAATCCTGGGATTCAAGTTACGTAAAAATGGCTTGAACGACATTTGTGGGTCAACGATGTCTTCAGTTGCCATGAGATGTTTTGCGATGGATGACCCTGGATTTCTCTTATCGGTTTGACCTCTAAGACTTTGTTGCATCATCGATTGTACCAACCACTTGGGAATGTGTTCAGACATCCGTTGAGGAGATTAAAAGCAATGTTAACATCTTGCAGTATTTGTCTTCTTTCGGTTCCAACGAATTGGATAAAGGGGACTTAATATTTCAAGAAAATAAACTGTTCAACAAAAATATTATGAACTCATTAGTCACTAACATAGTTGTATTGACAACACAAAACAATTACTCGAAAATCGGTATATGGTTGATCATGGCTTGTGAGATTATGATACCTACTGGACGGTTACCTAAGCCACGAACAGGTTCAGCGTGAAATACCCACTGCAAGCCCTTAACTGAAAAATCAGCCCTGCATAGCATTGGGCCGACGATTGAAGTCCGTAATCGATTGGGAGCCGGTGTCCGGTTTGTTTCATGTAAGCCCCTTGAACAGAGTCAACAGCTCAATGCTCAAGCACTCTGTGATCACGGACACAAAGAGGAAGGTGTTAGTATAGTTCGTGGATCTCTTTTCGGGTGGTTTAGAACCCACGGGTACTTATCAATTTATCGACGGATAGGATTAGACAAAAACCATCCACAGTATCTGAAAGCACTTTCTCCCCGTCACAAATTTAAATAGAGAATTCAGAAATATGGGTATGCATGATGTACCACTAGTCGGTTCGAATTGGTGACTGACCCAGACTCTCGTTTTTCGTGTTGCTGTATCGTGCTATCCATCTTTATTTGAACCATTGCCTTCAACTTATGTCTTTTATTTCATTGACTATAAAAATCCCCTTGACTGCGGTACGTACGTGTACAAGGGCAGCGAAATGACCATGGATACATTTCACAAACCCAAATATCTGACTTCTCAATTCAAATATTTACAGTTTACCAATAGTGCAGATACGCCACAAGAGTGCCACTTCAAAGCTTGGATGATATGAATGTGGAACATGTTTATTACGGTAATTTTGTGTTCAAAAGTTAGTGAACGGCAAAACAAAATTTTCGAGTGAATTAGTAATACCCGTGGAAGTTTCATCAGGGTCCAAAATCACAGACTGACTCAAAACAGCTGCGAAAAACTTGTCCCCGAAACTGATGTAATCGTACGTCCCTAATTCTACTAATTAGGAGGCACCATACCAACATTAATGCTGACAAGAAAGTATCCGAATTTCTCCCTTCCCAATATATAAAATAGGAGACCTTCTGACCACTAGCTGTATGCAATGTTGAATATGATGTTGCTTCATGAAAATCACCTGCTTAGCACCACGTACCCCAATAGGGAGGTCTTTCGAATTACCTTTTGCTCCGTTTTGGTTGGACTTGCTAAGCTTCAGTTTAATTGCTAAGAAACTGATTACCTCATCCCTGCGCTGATGTTTAATTTTTCCAATGAAAACGTTCTGTTATTCAGCTTTTTGTAACAGGTATATGAAAACAATTTCGGTTACTAGGTAAAGATGATCCTTCGTACTTGATATCCCCGTGAGTACAGGTAGTATTACGTAGGATTGCGCAACCATGTGAATGCCAACCCTTACTGGGAGGTATCTTATGCCTGTCGAGAGATACCACACTACACAGTTGGTCAAAGTTAACTAACTGATTGTTATTTCATCACAAAATGCCAGAAAACAACACTCGGATAGAGCAAGTGCCGTTCGATTTGTGGTTCGGATTGTCCTTTATTCATATTACACTTTATTTTAACATCATTATCAATAATTTTTTTCATTTTACATAGCTAAATTTCTTTCAGTTCTATATTGTTTTTGGTCATCGCTCTGCTAACCCAGATGTAAGTTCTAAATACCTGCTTGCTAGTGGTAGCTTCATCATCGTCTGGCTGAATAACAATTTACCTAATCAAGTGAGACCTTATGGGGTTCAACGTTCCAAGTTCCGAGGTTTACGTTGCCCGTTTTCATTAGTGAACAGTGGTTCTCGTGATTGTGGGCTTTACGCCACTCTACTTTATGTAGTAAACAAAATCCTTTCATACGTTTTAATTTGCCGATCCTAAGCGTAAAAGTGAATGACACTTCTTGAGTTTTCAAGAATGATAAAAACCTCGTTTTTGTAGAAGGGAACTTGTATAAAAATTAATGCAATTAATGTGCCCATTCATGGCTAGTGACAGGATATACTAACTCTATGACAATGCGCAATATTGCCTTTTGGTTATTCACCAGATGATCGAAGTTCTCCAAAGTTTTGTTCAGTCAGGTTCGATAAAATATAAAAAAGCTACCACAAACATCTGGGCCCCTTGTCGGTTCGAGATTTTGGATATGTTAGTTTGCATGACTAAATAACCATTTCGCTCTATCCGTAGCTGTCTGGTTATTTGGCTGGATGATCAGGTGGACCTTATGTGTAAACTCCGGCCAGCGTAATTCGTGACTTTCAGTAATTAAATTATCCTTATCGGCGACGTGACTGACTGACTGACTGACTGTACTGTGCAACGGAGAGGAATTTCCAGGGCTCATGTTTGCTCGTTTCCTGATAAAAACCGAATTTTGTGTGTACATAGGTCTTGCATTCATTCTAATTCCCCCGAGGCTGGTTTTTTTGTTTCTCCGACTGCAAATATTTCAAACAAATATTTGATTTCCGAATGTGCTGGTTCTTTCGTTTTTTAGTAAATAGGTTTCTTTCCGAATCAAGAAACTAATCCACAGTCTTTCATTGAAGAGAACCAAATTAGTTTATAAAAGAACCTTTCATCTAAACAATTTGGTGGGTAAAAGGTAACTATTTTCACCGGCAGATTGCACCCATTTCGGAATCACCGTATCGCCGGAATGAACTTCCTCGTGCTAATAATGCCAACACGTCTGACATGAGAATACCTTCTTCCTGATCAAGTTAAATATTGTTATACACTCAGTAGTGTCGATATTCCATTGCTTCATAATTTTCACAACACGAATAAATCAGATAAATAAATATGTGGACAAACTCAGGAAAGATTGTAACTCCCACACAATGATATGTAAATCAATGCGCTGCAGTTTTGGTTTCGGGGTGTATGCGATATCTGATCGGAGTAGCATATCTGAGTCGGTTGACTGTCGTATCCCGTTGGGGGCATCCTCCTCATCCTTTTTGCTCTCCATAATGTACCCAACTCTCATTAGTGGTGTTGATGGTGACGGGGCATACACCAACGGCCACACCCCAGAAAACCAGTCGACAGGTGAACTGAACCAGGTTGAGGGTAATCGAGTTAAAAAGCCTTGGTGAGACAGCGTACGGCCTGCCAAAGCTGCAACTTATGAAGGGGCGGCCGAGATCTACTGCCGGATCCAATGGCTATGAAGGAAGCCCGTTCAACTTGCAGGGATGTATGGACCCCAGAGGTTGCAGTTATCTTTACCATATGGTGACTGAGCTCATACGGAACCAGCGGCAACCATGCAATAACACATTGCTGTCTTGCAGTCCTCACTTGGCCTATGTAACAGCTGAGGAGATTAAAAAAATGTTAATATCTCACAATAATTGTCTCCCCTCTATTAGAATATTTCCTTAGGGCTGATACTTGACTTTAACTGAAGAGTATAAGTAAAGCGTTGGCGATGAACTCAGTTGTGAGTATGGATGGTATGATTGGTGCGACAATTCTATCCGTGAATATGAGGCCATTTGTGAAGCTACTCGGTTGGGTTTTAGACATTAACTGGAAGCCTAACCAATTGATTGATCGATAGTACCATTAAATGACACTCGCAAGCAGATGTAAAATCCTATTAGACAGTACAACTATCATCAGTATGGACATTTCTTTGGCCGCCTTGACCGTTGATTAGTTGGATTAGGTAAAATCACCGTTTCCGCATTTTTCACCGTTCGTCTCGATTTCTTCAGAATTTAATCAGTTCAATTTCTTTTAGTTCACCTGATTATCAACATTTAATAACCAATGCTACAGCTTGTGCGACACAGCTGATCATTGTAAGTAAAAACAAAATCCGCAAGGTAACTGCACAACCGAAAGTATTAATCTTGATTTGAAAAGAATACCAATCCTACACCAGATAAGAGACAAAAGGTAACTCATAATGTTAAAAAATGAACTGTTAATTCGTATATGATAATTATGGTCGAATTTCATGGTGAATAAGGTGAATAAGCGGAAGGGGTAAATGAAGATGAGCGATGAAAGTCCCATTTACTTAACAAGTACGGTCCAAAATATTTGACAAAGTGAGTTGAAAGTTGAAGTATCAAATGGAAAGGTAACTGTCCTGCTGATCAATAATGATAGTATATCAACCTCGTAAAAGTATACTAAGACGCTAGTTGTAAGCCAGTAACTTGAACTGTCTGAAGTAATTGAAATAGTGCCTACTTGGTGATCTCAATTCTGTAATTTGAGGAGGTAAATGTACCTGTGGTCAAAAGAAGAGCTATAATAACACGAAATATGGTGCTATTTGCCGTGGGATAATGTTTTGCAAACTAAAATAGACAGATATCACGGGCGTTTGGGAAACTACTCTTGTGTGAAGGTTCGAAATCCGGGCAAATATATGTGGGCAGTGGAATGTAACGAAAGGCAAATTTCAAGAGCTGTTGGTATTCTATGGAGATAAATGTAGCCTCGAAATATGGTTTAGCGTAGGGGAAATAAGGAAGCCTGAGTTCATATACTTTCCAATTGGGTATCCCTGAATGCGTCAAATATTTAAAGACCTACGTGAGAGAATGCACTTGTGATTTAAGTTGTGACTGAAGCGAAGATGTCCGCCTTCTTGGACACAACGGAAATCGGGATAAATCAACATGGTAGACAGATATCAAGTCCTGAACAAAAGTTCTCATGGTCGTTTGTTGTAATCCACTCTGTGGTCTCCTTCTCGCACAACTCAACAGGGTTTTCGAGCGAAACAGACCTGCCGAATTTGTGCGTAGAATTCATGACATATTTTGTTACATTATTCGCGAGAAAAACACTGTCTCCGGCTGTTGACTCTGGCAACAATAAACCATGAATCAACGCACACACGCGCACACTATTCGAAGATGGTCAACCACAGTCAATCTGGATGAACATGTTAGTAAGTAGGGCCAACATTGTGATTACTTTGGGTGGTTACATTTTGTAGATGAAAATGGCATCATATTGGGGTCAGGAGCAACTTTTTGAACAGATGTGCTCGTGCACTGAGCGAATTCGCATCTGACGGATGCGACGAGTTTCTCATCAGTGTGGTTTTCTTTCTGGGTCACCCGGGGCCGAACAAATTGTAACGAGATGTGATGGCGGTCTGTGGAATCGGCGCTCGTTTCCAACTGAATGTATCTATTTGGACCTGGAGTAACGTGGTTGGGCGTGTGTATGTCTTCGAAGCAGTACACTGGGTGAATTACATTTTTTGTCTAATTAGTTCAGACCCATCAAAAAAGATATTCCTTATGCAAACACTAACTACTGTCTGTCTGCTTGTTCGTTCACCACTTGATCTGTCCTTCTATCTGTCTGCCTCGGTAAAATCATCATCACCGCTTATCTAACGTCCCATTGAAGGATTTATCATAAGCATTCGCGGACTCAACGAAAGTATTCTTTTGGTTATTCAAAGCATTTCGGTCCAAAATGACTTTGTACGCAATAACCCCCTCCCCCTAAATGTAAGTAAAATATCGCATTGCATGTAAATATTACGTTGTTGATGGAAACTAGTTAAGCATTTCCACGGAACAAAGATGGTCAAAGAATTCACTGCTGCGTTCCATATGATTCGTAGTTTTGATTCCGAACCGGTTGACACAGTTGTATTTGACACGTCACAAATGCCCAAGTGAACTACGTCTAATTTATTCTGCGTATATCCTAAAGTCAATGCCAAAAACTGCGCGTAGCACTTGGAAACCAAGATCAAATCCAACTGGTTATCATACAATATGGTGCCGCATTCAGTCCAGAAATGTCCGTAGAATGCGTGTTGGTTTCACAATACTCATTTCTACTGCGGCTTTCCCACCGATATGCCAGGAACACTTTCTGGCTCACTATAAATCCAGACAGCTGATCCACGTTCATAGATCGAATATATGAGGTCCCGATTTGCTGCGTTATTTATGAAGACCGTGGAATTGTGAGATAGATGCTGCCGAAGTGAGCCATACTCTTGTGTTCTGTCCCCGGTTCGAATCTCGGTCGAGTTGGCGGATTCACGCTGTTTAAGAGGTGTATAGTGTCGGATCTAATGGTACAATGTATTCCAATTTTTCACTTCTTGTTTTATTCGACTTATATCTGTTTCTGCCTTAGTATCTCTGAACAAGAAAGAAGAGCCACAGTTCACACCTACCGTAATGGGCCTGGTTTACTCTCTTATTGTTTGGCTTATATGAGACAAGAGAGTTCAAGTGCTCTTTGTCTGTTCGAAAGCACTTTTATCAACAAAAACCACCTAGCCGCATAGCTGCTTAGTGAACTGGCAAGAGAAATTTCATGGGCAAACTACCAATCTATTTTATGCTGAATCTCTTTAATTTTCCTGATTGCATTGTGCGAGTTCAATTAACAATGATTTGTTTATTTCACAAGGACCCACCCCCTCTTGGTGCTACAAGGCTACAATCTGGCGAAATAGCTTTCGAGAACCAAATAATTTGCTTCACAGTCATGCCTGATCACTGGTCAGACATCATAAAACAATTTCGGTACAGTTCCAAGGTACAAAGCATTAGGTAAACAATAGATGTGATTGATTAAAAGACAATAAAATATCTCATCTTTTGTAAACCATTTTCCATAATGCACAATTTGATGGGATGAGAAATAGCAATTTCAGCGATTTTAGAATTTGTTCAGCCAATTTTGTTTGATTCCCCCAAATCTTGAGAAAAATTCAAAAACCCCAATTCCTTACATAACAATTAAAAAAATTGGTGATTATTTTTTATTTAATTAACAAAAGACTGGAATGGGATTTCGATATTTTGTAAATTCAAATATCAAATATCAGCGAAGCTAAACTCCTGAATCTGCAGACATTGGAAAACTGAAAAATCCTGGGAACGGTTTCATCCTAATTGGGGTTTTATATCCCGCATTTCTGCAGCACAATCACTCTGTACGAGCGATGATCCTTCTCCTTCTGCTCTATCATCTCTTTAATGCTTCAATTATTGTGGGTTGCTGGATTCCTTTGATTCCAAACTTTCTCCGTGATAAGGTCAATCAGCCTCATGAACCACAGTAATCTGTAGGAATCCATGAAAGAAGCATAAAACGTGAAGTATCCAACATCATCTGGCATTTCGATGTGAGGCTCTACCTTGTGCACCTCCATATTCAAGTGCTTGGTACGAAGTACCAGGGTTTGTTTAGAAAATCCGGTATTCAATATTTTGGTTCAACTTTTCACCGGAAAAGCCTATTCGGGTAAGCGGGATGGGATAATGTACCGGTTTCATTCGTTGCTTCAAAACAGGGGTCGTCAAATTCCTGTTGTGTTGTATAGGACAAACGTTTACAAGGCAATAACTCACATCTTCGGACACTGTGGTCACCTGTTCAATAAACTTGGATCTGGCCCTATTCATAGCTAGCAGTCAGATTGGAGGCTGTTCTCCCATTCGCTACCTGAACACGGACCGCATTGTTTGCAGTTCTTCGCCTTCGTTTGATTTTGTCATATTGATATTACTTGCCAACACGATTGCATCATATTTCTTTCTTCCAGACATGACCAACCTAGGTTCAGAAATTTTGTTTAGTATCTACCTGCATTCCGAATTAAGTCTAGTCAAGAAATTGCTTTATTACCCAAGTTGGTGCAAATTTGATTAAAAGTAACTTCAATTTTCATTGTTAAATGTATGTTGTAAAACATTTGTCTGAAGACAAACAGTGTCTGACCTTGATTGGATAAGGATCACTCATTCGTTTTTATCTTAATATCAAATTATAAGATGATAAGTAGGTCACTATTAACTATCATCAAGATGCACAAACCTGACATTTATAATAAAGTCTTACTCCGAAGGAAGTAAAAGCACCAGTCAATATAAAAATGGATGTTTGATTGATTGACTGATTGACTGACTGATTGATTGATTGATTGATTGATTGATTGATTGAATGATTGATTGATTGATTGATTGATTGGTTCGCCACTGAGAGTCATCATAAGAGTGGAATAATATTTTGACACCAATTTGGATAAAATTGGAAAATCGATAGATGTTATACTGAGTACAAAAGCCTATTGATATTTATACATTACTAACTTCAATCGATAGTTCCAGAATCTGATCTAAAATGTAACCTCAACGTTCAACAGGTTAATGTTAATGTTGTTTCTGATTAAAATCACAACGCCAATATAAAGTGGCCCGTGACGAGAAAATTAATGGACATTGGTGTCCGTTACACATATTCCACGCTAAGTCCCAGAAACAAAAATCTGCCTATTGTTGTTCTTTTGTGTCGTGCGTCGACGGTATACAGAAAGGATAAGACCTATCGCTTGCAGCCAACAGATTTCAATTTGGGTCCCGTCTAGGAGATAAAGATGGCACAGTCAATCTCCTACTATGCTACACCCCTCGGGAAGTCGAAAAAGTGGGTGAATTCCAGGAACTGCGACACAACATGTTAGTCAGTAGTCGATGCTATTAAGTAGTATGAAAAATCGGTTGGGAGTTTTGTGATAAAATAAACCGGATCAATGAAAAGTACGTTACTTCCGTTACTTGTTTCCAATTATTTTAAAATTATGAACTGTTTATTTTCAGCGAAATTTAGATATACCGTTCTGCCTATCCTTTATGTATCAAAGAAACTGAATTCTCTTGCGATGACCTCAACTTAATATTAGCATTCATTGATTGATCTGACTGACTTTCCTTCGAACATTGCATCCGTTATTCAATCCTTTTTCAGTTTTGTGTCTAGCCATCCCGAAACTACCTACCTTTATTCAGTGGAATTTGTTCTTACCCAATTATCGAATACTGATTCCACATATTTCTCCATTCCTTTGCAATGTTAGGTTTACCACAGACCCGAGTATCTGACGTCTACCATAATCGACAACTATTTTAACTGTTGTAGTCCCAGCATCAATATAACCTCATTCGATGAAAGCAAGAAGGAGTCAGGTTGAACACGGGACAAAAAATCGCATTCGACGGAAATCACGTCATCTAAAATAATTGAAATATCTGTTACGGGGTATACTCACTACATGAAGGCCTTTCTCATATTCCAAACTGATTGTTCACTATTCATGATTGTCTGGTGAAAAATGTGTAGCAATAACTCTGCAGACATCTACGCGTTCATTCGCTTTTTGTCGTTGCTGGTGCATGTTCCGACTGTTATGGCCGGTGTCGGTAACCATGAGACGGATTAGGTTCAACATGTGATTCACAAATTAAAAGTGCTCAAACGGTCAGGGGCGCGTCAAATCTGGGTTATGATTAAATTGGGCCAATGACCTGTTTAATTTCATCGCTGCTCTATAGCAAGGACAAGTGCGATAAAAGTTCAATCATTCACACGCGCGTCAGCGCGACGACGTATATCGATCGCATAGGTCTGACATCCGATATCGTGCTCCACACACCGGCTCACCAGTCAATCGCGATTATTATTCACTCGTTTGCACGTGTGATAGAGCTCATCTATATCTTTTCAACTTCAAGTGAATCCGTTGTAACTTCAAGTGAATCCAACCAATCGTACTCCATTGGAAACCCCGACAAGATGACTGGTGTTTTGGCCGTCAAATGTCACCGATTGGACCGGGTCCGTCTAAACCCCCTCCAGTTCGAATGAACTAATTTCTCGGTAA
>UZAN01040327.1:68091-81999 GCA_900618425.1 Echinostoma caproni | reverse complement strand
CGATTGTTTATTTCTTGCAATGACCCTTTCATTAGCGATGGTGATTGGTCAAAGCAACAGTTGGCTGATCCCTCGTGAGACTAAGGGTTACCTCGACCTTTTAGACCTGATTCGATCTGGAGCTGTACAAGTCACACTGTAAAGATCAGGGATCATGGAACCACAAATGTCGACACACTATGTTGCACACTCATACTGGGGCCCATGGTCACTTAAATGAACAAAGCAAACATGGAGTTTCACTGCATTCCTATTCGTTAAGCTTTTGTTTATCTCAAACCCCCAAACGCCTAAGCAATCCTTGTCACGTGAAAAATCATTCCAGCAGTCAAAATCAAACGTCCTGAACTATAGTTCCGATCTGTTTCTTGCAATGCAGGCTAACTACCGATCAGCGAGACTCTCGATTGACCAAATTATTGCCGTCTAACAGTAAACATTGGACCATCACAAATAACCTTGTCATTGTGTGTTTAACATCCAATGGGTCCAGGTTAGAGGAACAAACAAACAGTTATTTGTATTCTGTACACACCTGCTAATCCAGGTACATTTGAGGTCAAGCTTTTCCACACACACACACACACACACACACACACACACACATACACACACAGATGCAACTCGTACTTCATGGAAGTCTAAATCCCAAACTCTAGTACATACTGCTCACAGGTGTTTTAATTTGTAGGTTTTACATTTTAATAGTTTATTTGTTAGGCACACTTAGAAATTTCGACTACTGCAACATGACTCATTTTTGAAATACTTTTCAGTTTCCATATCATACATGTATAACACTAAATATATATATATATAACAATGGGTGAAGTGTGCTTACTTTGAACTTGATCTCCCGTCACAATATTCTTAGTTCTCTTGTATCACCGTTTGAATTTGCGTAACTTTGGGTGTCACGTGTTAAATTTGTATGAGTTTAGAAGTTACAGCTCAGAATTGAAAACAATACTTTACGCAGAGAAGCACAGAAGGTCATTCTTCATAGTGAACGATTCCTATTTGATGAGAGTGTTTGGTCCGGTCAATACAGGTATTCAAAGTGGCTTATCATGTTTCATTCAGTTCGCCGTGAATAAATCCATTATTGAAAAGCTTCCAGCTTAAACAAATCGATACATTGAATGTAGTTTTCAGTCGAAAACAACTCATGTAAAATCCTTTCTCCTGAAGGGACTCAAAATATGTTCTATGAAACATAAATTGACCTGTGAAAGTTACCCGTAAGGCGTGTGCTGTGGTAACCCCAGGCCACGATCTGACGCATAGCACAGAGCGACAAGTTACAGTTTCCGGACCACTGGGATGAATCCAGCTTCCCAGGTGACGTCAGCAGAGCGCTGACGTGTCACAGCGTCTGGACTACAGACCATAGGGCGATGGTACCAGTCAACCAGAAACCGTGCGGCCCAGACAGAAGCCCTACGACGCCAGAAATACAAGCACGCGATTGGCATTGGCTTGGATGACCAATGAGCTTGTTTTCTACATATTATCTAATCCCCCTGATTTCTTTCAATGAATGAACTCTTATTCCTGTGGTCTTTTCCTCGCGTCTTGATTACGTAGATACTGTCGTGCTAGTACTAGTGTGATCCAGTGCTCACGTGGCGTTCGTAATTTCTAATCCTTGATTCATATCTCATGATCAGTGCACGTTACAATTACTACTGTGGCTCAGTAAATAAGTGTTTTCTAGTGGTATCATGCCGAAAAGGGATGAAACATCCAAGTAGTTTTGACATATAGCTGAAGCCGAAAGACAACTTCTTCGAGAAGCGCACGACTTAGTTCGTGACTTGTGCAATCGTTTTGCTGTGAACACAAACCCTATTTACTGCATAACCAACATAATTTCTCTGTCGAAACAGGAACTGTTACTTCTAAAACGCATGCTCAAAAGTCAAATTTTTCGCAGATCAAGATTAATATCGCATCTAGCTCTGGTTTGATCATGGAAAACGCTTAAATCTCAATAAATATTGCTCTTTTTACATTTAGGCAGTTTTCGGATGAGTTATGCTCAATATCAAATTCATTCAATTATCACCCAGCAGTTGGGATTTGAATTCAACCGAGAGCTTTTTATCTGTGTTGGAAATGGGGTTAAGTTAGCTTCCTTAGCAGTAATCATCAGTAGCCCGAGTGCGGTAGGTATTAGAGGAACCTGGCAAAAGCTGTTGGACATACAACTCGGTGGGATCTATGAAAAAATGACTGCCTCCAGTATTAAAGGAAATTGTAATTAAAACATTAAAGAAATAAAACTAAAACACTTGTGTCATGTACATGAATCACTATACTGAGTCTGTTATTTTGCATCTGATGCACCAGTGACCGTCGTCCAAATCAAGCAATCGTAGATTTCAATGAAATTCGTTTACCAGAAGCAACAACGTACCAAGGATATTAGTACAAATATAGTTTGTATGGTTTGGGGTAATATCATATTCAATACCGTGAATGAGGCTCGAAACACTACGCCTTGGTAGGAACAAAGGTGACAACAGACAGAGTGTTGTTTTAGTTCAATCAATATCTGTATATCCAGGTATAGACCAAACTCGTGCAACATCGTGATTTTGTCACATTCGTTCCTCTCAATGCTTCGTTTTTCCAGCCTCATTCACGGGATTTAATATGATATTGCTCCACATCAGACGCAACATATATGATATAATACCCACTTATGTCATCGCTTCTATTAGCCTTGCTATTAAAATGTAACAGTTCGCAATTTTGACGATGGTTGCTTGTGCATCAGTTGTAAAACCACAAAGTCACAGTAGAAAATGTAACTAGAATTCATTTAATAAAATGAATCATAGACTTCACACAGATATTCTAACTTCATCTCGTCCATGTTGCATTTGCTCTTCTTCATTTTTGAGCACTGGAGGTAATCGCTTTAGCATGGAGTTCATCAAGTTGACTGCTAAACAGAATTTGCAAGTTTCCCCTAATACACCGCACACCCTAACCACTGACGACCAATGTCGAGGTAACCAACTTATCCCCATTTCTCATACAGGAAATCGTTTTCGATTAAAGTAAAATCCCAGCTGCTATGCAGTAATTAAATGAATTCGACGTTAAACTTGACTGTGTAAACGGGAAAAAATAATATTCACTTAAGTCTAACGGTTTTCTACTGGAAACCTCAAGCGAAAATATATGCCAACCTTCATCTGCGAAAATGTGAGTTCCGCGATTATATTTGAATGGTAGCAGTAACTGAAAACCTCTCTTATCAGTGTAAAAAATTCTGTGATATCCAGATTGGTGCACGCAGGTGATGATTAACAAGGCACTCGGTATTTACTTTCAGTCCAACTGGAAACAACTTCTTTTGTGCAACGGTTCTGTGCTGCGATCAAATTGAACCACCGTCTTTCTTTGATATGATCGGTTTTATCCCTCTCGGTTTACGTTTTCATGAAGAAACGTCGTTGAATAAGGAACAAATTGGACTTATGTTCATATCGAAGCACTTCCACAAGACACCAACTGGATCATCGGATTTATGTGCCTCTGGATTAAGTTGCATCTAGGCTCGAATTATGTTCCAAAACCTTTTGAACGAACCGCACACTTCAAGGTCACCTTTCAACGTTCATGTTTCTTTGACTATGTTTTCAACTCTCTCTCAGTATTGTGGATAACGTGTGAGTCGTTTAAAGCCAAGTAATTTACCAGTTTATTTAATCAACAATATTTTCTCTAATTTGCTTATTTACTGTGCACTGAATGAAAAGAGATGAGCAATTTAGACTGCGTTTGCTCAACTTAATAAACACTCTCGTGGAACAGGAATCATTTATTAAAAAGAATGAATACCCACGCTGCTTCGCGTAAAATATTCTCCAAATCTCAGTTGTAACTTTCAAACTACGACAAATTTTGTGGCAACACTCAAGGTTACGGAAATTCAAACTTTGGTAGTTAAGAACTAAGAACATAGATGTGAGAGATAAAATAAGAAATAAATACTCTTTACCCATAGCCATCAATATACAAGTATGATATTGGAGACCGAAATGCTTTTCCGAATTGAGAGTGATGTTGCAAGAGTTTGATCAATACCTGTGTATACGGAAGCAAGTTTTAGCCGTGGACGTTTTACCTCAGGACTACACTTCCCAGATTCCGCATCCGAAGAATGACAGTTCGAGTTCCAGATGGGACACAAAACTAATGAGTCTTCAAAAGTGAGGAAACAACTGTCTGACACTCAATTGGCGCCTCTCACATCAACTCGTAGACAGATGCTAAATCTTATTAATGGTAATATGTCTTACAAGCTGTTGATATACAAATATTTGTTATTTATTAGTATATTTTATAAAGATACACCCATGGAATGAGAATGTCAACTTATCTAATCGGATTTACCCAATATTCCAATCACCAAACACGTGGAGACACGCAATATGTATACGTGCATGTGTGTATGACAATTGTGAAAGTCGTGCTGGGCATTTGCAGGCCATTGACCAAATCCATGAAAATAATCATGACTTATTCCTTGGCACAATATCCCCCCCTCCCACCTTGCTTGCCACATTCATGGTGTGTTGACACTGAACGGAGCAGAATCATCCGAAACGGGTATCAGCGAACGAACAAGAAAGAAGCATCGGGATATTTTAATTGCATTCTACCCCCAGTGTTTTTCACGATGAACGATCGTTTCCGATCGGCCGTTTATCTTTTCTTGTGATCTAATTAAGCCATGCAGGATAGTCGGTTGATCGAGTGGATGGAAGGAAGGAAATAAACTGGACTTTCGTGAACTCGACGTCTCTGTGTGTGTGTGTTTGTGTGCGTCTGTGCCCATGGGCTGGGCGTGGTGCTTAGTTTGAAAATTCGAAAGATAATTACTACGGACAGTAGAACTGATCAACAGTGTTAGGCTTCTGAAAAATAACAGGGAGCATGTGATGAATCCCAGTCAACAATTGCAGCTCCAAAATCCATCTTAGTTGAACAATCCATGTGGGCAGTTGTAAAACCACATTCACTCTACGTGAATGAACTGAGAAAAATCCGGGCCTGGGGAAATTTAGATTTTCTGTGAAATCTTCGCCTCACACTTGACTCCACCTACCTCCCGGTCTTTTCCGCCTTCCACAAACACGTATAGGCAATTCAACATCATCAACAACAACAAAAACGATGCATTTAGGTTGTTTGTGCTAAGTCATGACTACGCCTACTCAATGTGATCAAGACGACGGTCTGCAAAAGCGATGAAACGATTGTGATAGAACCATATTGACACACTAGGTACTGGGGAAACATCGCAGTGCTCCACCTCACACAATGAATACAAGAATAGTTCCTTTCGTTAAATTGGACTCACTAATGACAAGAGTAATCACCTCGAAAAGAACTAGAGCGTGTTTTTGCTTCGTGAATCCATCTGAATAGCTGTGAGGTTCTCTATCTCGTGACATAATAAAACTGGGGACAAATGTTTGCAGTGGGTTGCAAAGGCTATCCATCGGGGAGTTTTTTTCAAATCCATAGGAGTTTCATGCTTTCAGCTATTCAGCACAATTTGCTAACAGAGGTCCTACAGCCCAACTTTTTGTTAAAAGTGGTCTTTCACTTCACTAACCACGAGTGTATGGAAAACATCAGTTGAAATGCGTACCACCTAGGGACTACTGCTAATCACAGAAATGTATTCATTTCCGAAGGAAAAGGTCTGGACTGGGATTGGACTGAGTCAGTAGGTACAGCTGGAGCGTACTTTTTAGGCAAGTAGAGTTTGGTATTAGAGCTATCAGTTTTATGGCAGACGGAACTCAGTCAGTGAAGCGTTAGCTTTCAAAAAGAAATCGAAGTGCAATCACATGATGTGGCGCATGACTGGCTCTCGAGAGGAAAAAACATTTGAGACTTGAAATCCAGATGAAATGCCTATCAGTTAAGTAGGAAAAATATTACCGAAGAGAAGCGCATATACAATAACATTAAATTGCCCAAGGTTTTGGAACCCAGTAACTTGGAAATTTCAAAGGGGAAATTCGTCATGTATATGTCAAATTAAGCGTGAACTGGAAGCTAGGAAGCACTGGACAGCTGTTTCGACCTAGTTTGGTCTCATCAGCAGTGCGAATCCATCGACCCAACTGGGGAAATTGAACCAAACCCTCAGTTACTCACACGAAATAAGTAGTCGGGTTGTGAAAGTTTCCAGCCGAGTCATAACCCCGGAGGCTAGTGCTGAGATGAGCAACGTACGTGGTCTGCAACAAACTCTCAAAGATGTGTTGTGCTATATCATGTAAATGGAAAATGAAAAACGGCCTGATCAGCTGCCCGGTGGTGAAGTGGGCATGCTTGCGTTCTGCCCATGGGATCCTGGGTTCGATCCCCAGTCGGGTCGATGGATTCGCACTGCTAATGAAACCCAGCTAGGTCGCAACAGCTGTCCAGTGCCTCCTGGTTTTCAGTTCATGCTTGATTTAAAATATACTCGATGAATTTTTCCTTTGAAATTGAACCAAATCCTCCGTTACTCACATTAAGTAACTTGAAAGTCTGAAGTCTTGAAAAGATAGCTTAACTAATTTAACAAACACATTCTTGATGTGATTGAATCATGGAGGATTGTGGGGTGAGTAAGTGTGAAGGCATTGAATCACCGAAAATGGTATGAATTGGTTATGAGTGTTGTTTCTCAGCCCACAATGAACATCAATGCAGTAGGTGTGTAATTTGAGAGAGAGAGCACGATAAGGACGAGATGTAAACAGTGTTGAGGATCGTGAAGACAGTAGACGATAATCGGCACAGGTGTTCAGCCAGAGCATCATCCGTGTACTTAAAAACAACAAACTATTTGGAGGTTATTAGGTTTTAATGCATAACTAGAAAAAAGACTGGTTTAGGACCAGATACCAGAAACCAGAGGTGTTAGATAGACCAAGAACCAAGGTTGACAACACTGAACAATTTGAAGGTTCGCGATTGGAGTTTAAACGGAACACAAATAGCACACCACTCATTGACCAGCTCCAACAAAAACAAAACTGCTGCTACTTGCTGTTTTGTCGGTCATCAAACACGATAATTTCGTAGGTAACTGATTGAATGAGTAGGAATGCGCTTCGACCGAAGATATGAAATGGCACAGTTCCATCGAAATCCACTACAACTATTGAGATTACATTGTGGTATTTAAGGAGTCAATCAAGCAATTAGGTGTTTTAACGTGTCAGGAAAGATAACACTACCTGCAACCTGACAGATAAATGTTCAAGACAAATGGAATTTATTCCTCCGATGCTATTGACTGTTTATTTTTGGGTCAGACGGATAGTGGCTTACCAACAGATATTGCACAGGTGATTTTATAAAAGCACTTATTCGTAGTAAGCTCTGTGTTTTAAATGCGAGTCCAGGGATAGATTTTTAAAATCACACCACCGATGGGTTCCGTTCTTTAATAGAATTGGATTTGCGGTGAAGTAATTTTACGTTTCAAATCTGGCATTACCCAACTCACAAAATGAACCATACTCACATTGTGCAGTGGTGCTATCCTATTCAAAGCAAACACAAAGTCTCCTGCTCCCGTATCGTCCCTTTGTATCAGAATAACTGAGGAACACAACTAAAATACTTAGGTAAACATCACTTTTGTCAAAAAGCAATTCATAACAATAATTTTGAGAGCACTTTACATCCTCTCTAGCAAACGAGTATTTTGCGGTACATGAAATGAAAAATCTGTATTAGAAAAACAATCATCTGAAGTTTCCCTATTAAAAAACAAAGAATTTAAAAAGTCTACCTAGGTCTACAAGACATCCATTGCACACATGGAAACCAGGCTAAAAGTGCTCTCAATTTAATTTGGGAAACAAAAGATCAAACATCTGTAGTAGGCCACTTTGCATTTGGAGATCTTGTCCTTCCTTCGGAGTAAAAAATGGAACATTTCACAAAATTCCGCGAATATTGATCCACATTTTGCGATCAATCAACTTAGTTCATAGTCACAGACAAGTTAATTCGGATTTGTGAGAAACTATGGGCAAGATAGCCAGAGAGGACTAAAGTTTTACCATTTCTAACATGCCAGAAATCCAAACTTGGGCGAAATAGGGTTGTTTCAGAACTGTACTGCGGGTGTATTGTAGGAGATTGTTTCTTTTTGAAGAATCCATTTCAGTGCCATGAGACAGTAATTTGGGTATGGCATCTTTTCTAAGTAATTGCCACACCACAAACGTGTCAGAAATCCAGTTAGTTTCAATTAAAATAGGCTAGAAAATCACATCACTGTTTTTCACTAAACGTCAAGAATAGAACAATATTCTTGAATAGTTAATTGCGATTTGAATTTGAATAAAATGCATAGGAAATTCTGCAGCATTTAAAAACATTTTCCATCTTTCTTGTTGAAAGTGGAGGAGTTTGAGAGAGAGAAAAATGTTCGATTGAATAGGCACGCCAAATTATCGCAGACATGCGTTCAAACTATCCGGAAAAGACAATCGAATTTCAGTTTAAAAAACTTGGTTTCTATCAGAATAGATATTGCCGTATTACGACCAAGTCATGTCAGCCCTGTAGGAGCATAACACCTCTTGCATTTCACTGGGAATTTCATTCTGCGGTGTTGGGTTTCCTGGTTGAGAACATTGGGATCAGTGTAATCGATGGTCAGAGATCATGAGTCGTGTCACTGGGTACCGTAAACACTAACTATCATGAATATACTCAATTTCTGTGGAACCTTAATCCAGATGAGATCCCTAGCTTCATATTGTCACAGCTTCCCAAATTACTATCTTGTTTCTACTCCTTCATCCAAACGAGTTGATAAGAAAGATAGCAACAAAGACCGCCGAACGAAGTTGTAAAGGAACCGAATTGGCAGGTTTCACGCAAAAATCTAGTACATACTGAACCGTTTCGCTTCGCGATGCAAACAAACAATAGTCTGGTCAAATTGGACAAAACTTAACGTCTCAGTGTGGGGTTTACACTGTCACTTTTCCGGCCGGATCCGAATCGACAAACCCTCAGATGCAATAATGCTTAAAACTGGTTTATCGAATTTGATTATGCCATACTATAGTAGCTATCGTATTTCAACGTCAGGTGTGCAGTCGACCACTATGTACTATTCACACCAGATAGAGAATATCATGTTTGTCTTCCTTTGTAGTTACCCGAATACAGAGAAATAGAGACGGAGAGAGAGAACACCCGGGAGAAATTTTACCCGGGATCGGGTGTAGATGGTTGTTTTGTTATGTAAACAGTGGTCCGAGTCAGATAACCGCAATTTGGTGAATTTGCGCACAACCAGCCAGATGGTTGAGCACACACACTTAAAAAGTTCTCCAAGGGTTATACATATCACTGACTCTGGATAAGTGTGCCAGGGTGTTGCATAACACAGAAAAAGACTTCAGAGGCCACTCATGAATAAAAGACGAACGACCAATGTGAACATTTGAGAATTACACAAAAGGTAACATATTTAGGTGATCGATAAGGAGAAACACGAACATTCTGAGCGTCAGATGACAGCTCACAAGCCTTGTTAAATGATTGCCTTAAAAAATGAAATATGTTGAATAACTTGGTAAGGTAGAACCCAGATATTTCTCGTACGTGGCTTAGGAGCTGGTTTAGCTACAGAAACAGATGGGCTAAAAGGCGCGAAAAGAAACGCACCGGGACAGGAAATTTTATGTGCAGTTAGAAGAGATATAGGTGCTTTTAGTTTCCACATAATAAGATTAGTTAATGAAAAGACTCCGATTTCTACCGGGCTAAACACCACAGGAGTATGTGAAGCAGTCAGTTGAGAATAAACAGTTGAGGCTAGCAGGATTACTGCTTGATAATCACTCAGAAAATCTGATCACTGAGGATCATTGGATTCTTAGTTGACTTCTATTCCCATAAAATTCTTCTCCACCTCAACCGTAAAGATTCTCACCTAAATATGTGCTACTTTGACCCATGTTCCCCTCGACTCCTCCCTCCCCCCACCCTCATCCCCGAAGGTTCCCACTCACCACAAGACCCTCCTACTCAACAAAAAATTCCGTGCCTGAGCCTTAAGGTTAACTCTCGCTCCACACATTATCGACTCAGTTTGCAGTGACGGTTTGGTATAAGTATAGGTCGAACGTTCCAGCGCCATCCGTTTTACAGGGCTGGTTGACTGTTAAAAGTTTCAACTTTTCTGAATAGTTACACGACAGATAATTACTGCCTTAAATCGTGAAATTGTATCGAACAGATTGACCATTTCATGCCATTCATTTTGGTTGCTTTGCGATGCAGCACAAAACGGTCGAAGGCATTCCAGTTCAGTTCACATATGGACTACCACAGACAAGCTTGATTGCATTTAACCCCGTTCTAACCCATAGATTGGCCGGTGGTAATCGATTCTCACACAGTTGGCCGTTTATTCACAAACGAGACACGTTTACAGAGGCAATGTGCAAGGTCCGGTGATCGACATTTTCCAGTCATCGTTCGTATCTGTGAGTATATAGCGAACACTTGAGGTGTTTCATCAGAGGCTAGATTTATTTGGGGGAAAAGCCGTGTTGGGCTCATTGATAAGAATGTAACTTGTCGGAGTTCTGTAACCATCCACGGGCAGGTCAATGATGCCGGTATGTGAAGTGCATATGGCTCGAGAAGAAGAAATTTAAGAAAAACAGAGGAATCCTGATCTTCGTACATGGAATTAAACTTATCGATTTGTGGATTAGGCATGATAAAGAGGAATTACGTCGGCAATCTATACAGTGACTCTCACACAAAAGTTTGAGTTTTATTTTCTTTGCACCTGGGAACACAAATCACATGTGAACTTTCTTTTCAACATGCCCCGTGGAGTTCAGTGAACATTGATGATGACTAATTGATGAGCCGGTGATCAGTGGGCTAGGCGGTTTCCACCATCTCATGTCTGACACTTTGGCAAGCTCAATAAAGGGATTCTTTTAAAATTAGTTCAGAACAAACGTTGGATATCAACGGTGGTTAGGAGATGCATAGAGAATTGAGTAGTATAGATGGAGTCCACGAGGGATAAATGCACCCAGTACCGGTAGAGTGAAAAAAAAGCAAAGCAAATTTGCAACTTTTACAAAAACACTTAAATGATAAGTGTGAATAATACGTTGACGTGTTCTCATTTTCAAGCGGATAATATGTTTGAAAATGTACGAATTGCATATTTTAACTTCAGCAGGATTATTTGGTTCCAGGCAGAACATTGTAATACATGGGTAATCATGCGTATACAAATGAAGTGTCCGATTCGATTGATAAGACCACTTCTGATTGGCTTCAAACCCGCGCAAAATGAACGTTCCACCCCCACCCACCCATCCGGATAGGAGAAGATCCCGTCGGAATGCGGTGACTAACCGGTCGATGTTTCATTCTATCACTCAGTTCAGAGGTGGATGAGACAAAACGTGGCCCAATGATTTCGGACACGTGTTCAAATTGCACATTATACTTTCACTACCCCGAGTGATATAACTTTGGATTATTATTATTATTCCTCTACAGCTTATCGTCACCAGTGTGAGAAAGACCCCCGATTACCAAACTGCAGAGTTCACGGTCAGACAATATTCTAAGGAAATTATGGAAATATACACACTTGGTTCAAACACAAGCAATTGTCTCAACGCATCACCGATGAACATGTTTGAACTGAGCATTGTTTTCCTCAAAGTCAAAAAGCTAACAAATAATGATGGTTAAGACTGACACGGATTGTATTTGCAATCCGATTAAAGTTTGCTGTCGATTGAATGATTTTGAAGGAAATAACGAACTTACCACCGAGGTTGCATGAACTAGAGTATCGACTGTCCAACTGTCAAGCAGAGAAGTCACTCACTGTGTTTGAAAATGAACCACACGCAAAAATGATTAAGATATCCCGCGTTTTTCTTGATCGGGGATTGAAAACCCACTGAGTGTAAGCTACGGTTCACCAATCCCATACATGTACACGCGAGCTTTTTCAATAACCGAATTGTTATAGGTTGCATGCACAAATATGCGGAGCGGTTTAGAACCAACAGGATCACAATGCACTTTTGCTCAAATGATCATGAATCAATCATGTTTTTTCCATCAACTACTGTCTGAGTGTTTGCCAAAGTTGAAACCGTATGCAGTGAAATCACATATCTATTCAAGTATATTGATCACTCCTCCGTTGTTGATATTATTGTTGAATTTTTTGCTTCTTATGTTTTTATGATGCGGGCGGGGTAGGGGGGCGGAGTATGACAAAAATATCACGTTCTTTTGTCTCCCTATTACTATCCATCACCTATTTTTATATTCTTATTTGCAGTAAGTACACAAACTGTATTAGTCACGAGTGTATACACCTGCATATCCGCAACAAATCAACTCACCGATTGAGACAGCATCCGCCCATAGTGTGAAGATTTGAATGAGGAGTACAAGCCTCAAAAACTCGCTCGCGGTCCACATAGATCCGACATGTGGTGAACACTCTCGGCGACAATAATTATAATTCACCTGATTACTGCTCGTTTCTGATTGGTTCAACCTGGATCGAGCAATAAGAGCCAATGTAATATTCTGATTGGTTCTTCTCAATTGACGGTATAATCAAGCGTATATCCTGTAGGATGGCTAGCTAGATAGACACAGGAACATTCAATAAGTACGACACGGCATGTCTGAGAGACAAAAGGTTTACTCAGCTATTTTGATTGTGACCGCTGTTATCAGGAATCGTTCTGCTGCACTAACGGTGCGTGAGTCGCAGAAACCGATGCCCATGTGTGCAATGAACTGGTTGAATCGGTAATCTTGTTTACGAGTAGAAAATGGGTGTCGACAACCAGTTATCTGGTATCTGTCTGTCTTTGTGTACACGTGTGTGCGAAACGAACAAGTAAGACCGGAATATCAAATAATTGAAGTTGTGTGCACCGTCGGAGAATTGCGTAAATCAGCAGTGGATATGCTTGGATCTGGGCGCACCCGGACGCACTCGTCGTGTTGGCTGGTAGAAATTAAATGACGAATGAGAATAGATTACAGATCAGACAGAACAACACGGATTTCGATCGAACCAAAGACGTTATATGGTGTGCCGGTTAGCAATGACAAACGCGTAAACAATGCGTCTATCAAAAAAGGTGCGAATAAATCAAATTACCAGGAGTCAATAATTTTAGCAAGCGGGGCTTCACGTCTACCGAACAAATCACTGCGTCATTTGACACTCCGAAATGCTGGCAAGAGTCAAGGTCACTAAAGGAAAACATCGATCATGTGTGACCCAGTTAATGGACATATTCGAAATCACACGAGATTTAAGGTACTTTTCAGAAATTAATATCAATAATACCCGTTTAGGTCATTTATCATTTACAGAGTATACCGCTATTTTAACGGTTTTCAGGAATGAAGCTGAAGCTATATGAGGTGAAATCATAGGTGGGGCACTGTCGGCAGGAATCCTACTTTCGACCTCTGAGCATGTAGTGTGATATCCTAATCATTTGATCACACCGATCGAACTGTGAAGGCATGATGTGAATATATTATCGGGTGTAATGAATTGGTTGATTCATCAATGGGTTTCTCATCGCGATTTGTATGTATGTATGTGCGATGTATGTATGTATGTATGTATGTATGTATGTATGTATGTATGTATGTATGTATGTATGCCTGCTAATTTCTTCACAATAATATCATCTCAGGGGAAATTCATCGAAGTTGAGGACCGAGAACTGTTACCTAGTTTGCCAGCGTCACTCGTTTGCAGTCAGTGTGCGGTGTATATGGGATTCTCTTCAATCCTGCATTGTTGTGTGCACTCCTACAGTT
>UZAN01040327.1:46492-63245 GCA_900618425.1 Echinostoma caproni | reverse complement strand
TCGGCGCGGTAACACAGAAGTGTAATAGAATCTGCAAGCGTCGCACAAACTAGATCCGAATTTGGCCAAATCGGATACGTATATTGATCGAGCATAATCGATTTGTGTCGTGTTGCAGCTTATGAATTCTATTACAGCACCGTGCGACGGACGTAATTAGTGTTTCAAGTGTTAATCGCGCATAATACATTGGTATTAGCGGAGCATGGCTCGATACGACTTTTCAGGAGAAGAGGAACGAATAGACACACAAGTGTGTACCAGTAGTAGCTAGGTAAACAGTCGAGGTGTCATGGGAATTGGTGTGTATGTGACTGAGACACGCCTCACAATTGTCAGCCCCGAGCTTGAGAAACCTATGCTGCATGGTAGTCTTCCCAACATCACTGAAAAGCTTGTGAATTACTTAAACCTGGCAGATCTTATGAGGTCAATGTGACAGCTTAAAATGCTGCTCAAACAAATTGCGTTTGTAGTAGGATAACTTGAAATGATATTCGGACAAGTTGAATTACAAGGGATAAAAATAGCCTTGATTTGTTGCAACCAAGAAGCAGGTTTTTGGTGATTTTCTCTCCCTAAGCGCATTCGTGGAAAGTCGTACTTTTCCCACTAAAGCTCAACGTCATATCTCATGCCCTATAAATGTTTTAAACCAAATTGTGCGATTTTTCTTAAAGTTGAACAATTTTTTGGATTAGCACATTCCAAAGTCGAATTCCTTTAATTGCAGCCAATCTGAATGCAATTAAAGTCTTTTTCTCTGCGTTGAAGGCAGAGATAAGTTAGCTACCTAGTGAATGGTCGTTAGAAGACAGGTTGCGTTAGGTTCTGAAGAAAACTGACAAAAATATCGCAGTGCAAAGTTTTAGGACCCCTTGTGAAAACAACTGACCTAATAGGTAAAGAATAAAAGAGAGGTATACAGGATTTTCACAAAATGAAAGTACAATGCATCATTCCACTTCACCTGTTCACCGAGCTTGGCAATTTGTTTGCAAACATTTCGTTACCAGCCGAAGTGACGTGATCAGTGCCTGTGAAGAGGCAGTGTTCTGCCTGTACCCGTTCATTTATAGGTGTGGTTTTTTTCCACCGACTGTATTTGACTGTGTTTGACTCGATTCGCCGTTAAATTGGTGCGAGGGGGTGAGGAGAGGAGGTTGTCCTTTCGTTCTGATTACGGTTTCGGTCCGATCTCAGGTCACAGCGTGACCTTTACTGCTGCGTCATTTGATCCTTGAGTCGCATTGGCNCGCATTGGCGTGTACACATGATCCTGTTCGATGTACCCGTTTCATTGAATTGATTGAAAACAGCTAGGTCTCGAGAAATTCTCTATTGTGTCTTGCCCGGGCTCGGTCGATAGTTCTCACTGATTCGAAGTTAATCTGATGTCGTTTTTGATCTTCGTGGAAGAAAATCAACCATATTGCCTCATACTTCCTGGTTGTCCGTTGATGATCACAGATATTTGGTGTTAATTTTTATTCCAGTTTGTGCGATATCGTGTTTTGGGCAATTCTTACAGTTTATTTTGTAGATGACGCTGCTCTTGTCCTTCTCCATTGTTCTCTCCTTGGGTGTTGACAGAAGTCCCCTTTAGACAGGTGATTTGTGGGCGACTTGGATTCCATTTAATCTGAGCACTCCTGCTGTCATTTCCGAATCATCCCTGATGTACGACAGGGTCGTTCTCCTTCTCCGCCTGCTGTTTTTTTCTTTCTTTGAATCAGAGTTCTTGTGATGAATTTACTGCTGCCAATCTGGTATCTGTTACGAGCAAATACCCTGAGGATGTCTTTCTTCTTGAGTGTGTGGGTGATGTAGTGCGTTTGAATCCTTCCGAACAGGGTCCTAACACAGCGTCTTCTTTGACTGTCAAGGTGATTTATTTTGAAGTTTTTGGTTGAATCCATGTACACTGATTTGTGGTAGACCGTTGTCTCCAGTTTTCCTGATGGCGTTCTGACGATCAAGATGTCCAAAATGCCAGTTGTTTATCCTTCTCCGTCTCCATTGTGAAATTAATGTGTGTTATTGATAATTTTGAACGTTTTTTTCTAATTCCGACTTTTTCAAGATGACGAATGTGTCACCAACCTATGAGAGCCAAAGTTTTGCATGATAATTGGTAGTGCCTCCTTCTCCACGCTTCTGCATTACGACTTCGGCTATGAATCCAGAAATTGGTGAACCCATTGGCGTCCTTTACAGCTATTCGTAGATTTCGCCCTTGAATTTGAGCTACGCCGGTATGCATAGTTCCATGAGTTCGCAGATGGCTGGTGGTTCCACTGGTAGGTTTGACGGGTGTTCAAATATCAGCTCCCGCAACGTGGATCTTGCCAGGTTCAAGTCGATCGAAGTGAACAAAGCGATGAAGTCGAACGAGACCAGTATTTCGTCTTCTTGGATGTTTTGAGCTTGTCCATGGACTGCTTTGGGTTCATCATGCTACGCTCATGTCCTGCGATCAGTGGTTCCGGCCGTTTCCATAATTCTTTTGCTCACTTGTGTGTGGCTGTTTCTGGAAGGGGAGTGATCAGCCTCAATGGGATTCCCACCTTGTGTACTCTCGACAGTCCGCAGACTTGTGCGATAACTGAGTTGTTGCCTCTCCTGTTCAGTTATTTGATGCAGTTCTTCCAGTCGTTTAAATATGGGGCTGGTTAGTTTTCCAGTTTTGCGGTGAGGTTCTTATCGATTCTACCGTAGATGTTTGTGTTTCAAAAACTAATGCTTCTGCCACCGCTGACGAAATCAACATATCGTACATTTTTTGAATCATTCGACAAATAGAGAAAGCGATTTGAGTAGATTACATATAGGTTTTATCTCTAATTGGATACTAGCATTTTCATACCTCTTACTGAGCCCAAAAATGCTATGCATTAGGGATAGGAAACTTGACGAAAGTTAGGGTGGCATAGGAGTTTGGTGATGTGAACCAGTTAATAATATTTCCTAAATTATTTTGGCTACGGCCATTTGGGGGCGATTCTAAAATGGATTATTACCAATAATTTGATTACATTCACCTCATACGACGAGAACACGGTAAAAATTCAACAGACATATTTGTAATCATGAGACCGGTTGTGGATGCGTTTCATCAGTTATCGGCCATGTATTGGTTGTGCATTTCATAAGGTATAATCCAATGCACAGTGATTCATTGCTACACACGTATCTGCGCGTAACGTAACAGTCAATAATGAGCAGGCAGATGTCAAGGTCACTCAAATCAAGAACCAATAGGAGACAATTTCTGGAGGTCTATTCTTCTCGGATGAAACATAACAGAGGTAGGACAATTACGATACGAACGAGAAAACATCAATAGACCATATAACCCAAATAAAACTCAGTGGGTGCAATTGATAACAATTTTGGCTCTCGGTATATAAAATTCACTGCAAAAAGATACGATAAATGTTAGTTTGTTTTTCAAAATAGTCAGAGGTATCTAGTGATATTGAGGAAATATGTCACAAACTCAGATGCTCCCTTTCGGATGAATAGATTGCACAAAATTCAACAACACTACTTAGAATTATACTCTCTAATAGTAATATGTTATGTTCATTTTGATCTCACTTGCTAACTCGCTTTAATCAACCTTTAGATCAATCTGAGATACCGATTTAAGGGATGGCCGCCTTTTGATTTATGCATAAAGCGTCACAGATTGATGAATACACTCGTTAATCGTTGAAATCATTCAAGTGAAGAAGAAATTCTCACCGGTTGTATTTTATGAAATATGTTTGTTTGGTACAGAATTAGGCCTTTAGAAACTGAATTGTAAGAAAAGCACGTACGCATGTGTGTGTGTGTACATATATAGCGAAACGTCAACGCCTTACAACTCGATGCTGTTGTTCGGATAACGGGACTTCGGGCAGTGGAGATCCAGTGGTTGGATTCTTTTCATAACATTCATCCTAGCTTCAAATGTCAGAAAGTGATAAACAAACAAACACAAGAGGGCAATTCTTCCGGATCTGTGACAAATTGCTGTACCGGAAACCTCATGGACTTATTCTCACCATAACCCGTTGCTCACGCCCGTAAATAGAATGCTGTGCAAAACCATAAACGGGGCTTAGGGAGGGACTTGCGCTATGTCCACACGATGGGTATAGTGTTCGGACACAACAATTGGACGGCGTACAGAATGCTATTGACCCCACCCGTTTCTTTCGCAATTTATCAGTAACAAAATCACGCAAACTGATCAAAGTTGATGTTGAAACAAGAGAATCCAAATGCAGTTCTACAATGACTTGGTTAACCTCAGTTATCCTGGAAAATGTGGTTGCGCAGTGCAAAATGCCGGTAACCCCACTCAGAGTGCTGGAATGAAAAAGTACTTCGTAGCTTGTCACTTAAGCTGAATAAGCCAGTCATACTTCAGGTGTGTTTGTGAGATGTACCGTTAAACGGTCATCAACATTATCCACATCACGTGCATGCATTCATCTTGATAGAGGATAAGGACCGATCGGTTATCGAAACAGAATTAGATCACACGATTCCAGGCTATCGGAGTTGAAACAAGGAAACATTTACATCTACAAGAATCAGGACATCGGTATTGAGAGGATTGCACAAGAAATTCATAGAACGATGCGGGTTGGTAAAAACATTTTGGCCAACCCTCACCAGTATAAGTGTAATAATAATAGTGGTAATAATAATGATAATAAATGAATTCTGTAAAAGATATGTGATCAAGTCATCAGACGGTTGTTACATACTGCATCAAATCACGTCACGAGTGCACCGAAGCTATAGTGATTAGGCCAGTTGGGTGTGGGTGTACGGCACGTGCAAAAACTGTCACAGACTGGACCAAACTTACAAATCAGGAAAACCAAAGCATTTTCATGAACAACAGACCATCATAATACGGATAATGGTGTATGGAGGGTAAAAAATAACTCCAACTGCACCTCTGAATGAAATAGGATTATACCGGCAGGTATTGATCAACCTCGCGCAACGTCTTGACCTTCGTCGCACTTGTTCTAAGCGATGCGTAGTGCTTTAAGCCGGATTGAAGACGATATTGACCCCATATAAAAATACAACACGTTTATACTAACATTCACTTATATTTGAACTTCTATTAGTCAAATGCCAAGAAAATGTACGATTTCTCGATTTCAACGACGGTTATTAGTGTCTCCACCGTAAGATAACAAAGCCTCAGTACAAAAGCATCATTGCAAATTTTTTATAAAGTTCAGAATAAATATTCTTTACTCATAGCTATCGAAAAGTACGCATGATATGAAAAAACTGAAGTTTATTTCCTAAATGAGAGTTGATCAATACCTGTATAGATCGACCAGAACATGTTTCACTTCGACAGTCCTGATAGACTCATTTAATACTGTCATGACTTGTGCAAGAGCAAGTTAGCATTTAACCGTCGAGCAAATGACGGGAGCTTCGCCATGGATTGTATTGGCATTTTTCGGGATCTAGGACCTCAGTCCCCCTGATTGGAGATCTGTATCTTCGTTGAACGGAAGAAGTTCCAAGTTTGGACTATGTGAAGACTTATTTGAAGTATGCCTGAAAATTGTGTTCCAATTTAAAATAATAAAGTTCATGGCGTTTGCAAACATTTCGACATTTTCATCATTTTTTCGGGGTAGGCTCAAAAGCATTTCACACACCCCAGGGACGTATTTCCCGGAATAAATCAGTTTGGTAAAATCCTATTTAAAATCCCTTTTGTTTCGCCATACGATAATGAGTTTTACTGTCATGATTTTAAACTTGATCACTTTCACTACTTCAGATATTCGTTAGAATCGAGAGAAGACAAATACTGCGGGATATTAACATTTCTTTTAATCTCTTCTGTTGCTACAACGTAAAACAATCTGGCACTTAAACAGGCAAATTTTGATAACAACAGTGGTTCAATCAACAATAGTTAGGGTAGTCGGGGTAGGAAATCAGTTCCACAGCATTCGAACTGATTACGTGAGAAACGCTTGTACGCACAAGATTGGGTTACGTAACTTGATTTGTATTGCCTCGCTAAAGGCGAAGATCCTGGGGATCCTGGAGTTTACTAACGGTTTGACAACGACGTGTCCAGTTGTCACGATATATTTTGCGATTGTACGTTGTAGCGAGTAAAGAGATTAAAAGAAATGTTAACATCACGCAGTATTTGTCTTCGCTCAGTTCTGGAGAATTGGACACAGGGAACATAATATTTCAAATTTCTGATATTACTGATATTCCGGAAAAACTGAGTTTTGTTGATGGTATTTTGGGCATTGTAACAAATCTCGGGGAAATCCACCACCAACACGCAATCAAAAATCAAGTCTCTTCCTCACAGAAAAACTAGAGATCCCGTTGAAGTACTGTGTAATCCGAAAACGGAAGTTCCGTTTGCTTTCATTCCAGGTAGAGGCCCAGAGACCCTGGAACAAAACCACTCGATGCTAAATTTGCGAGCTCAAACAGCACGCATAATAGTTAACCGCAGCAGAATAGACACACTTCAGAGCAAATGCATTGGGCTAGTGATGGGCAACAATATTTTCATCCAGTAGTAGACTTATAGAGGTGTAGTTGAAATTTTCTACCTCGTTGATGCAGCACCAACGATTCACCTCTCGGGGTAAAAGCAAATAGACATGTTGAAAGCCAGTGACACTCGCCGACAATGAGCAAGACAGGAACTGGCAGTGGACACGAGTCACCGTTCATTCTGAGAGAGCATAACTGTAGTTACCTGCCCAGAGCTATTTTTCGTAGAGTTGGATGTTGTTTAATTGATATCATACCCTTACGTGAGCAGTAAAATAATATCTCTGCATTCAGAAGTGGACATCTGACCGTCACAATCCCTCTTTCTCAGCAATAGACTGTAATCTAAGGGGAGAAACGATAAAACATCAGAGCACTGCCTTTCGCAGTCCATTTTATGAATTGATTATTCTTTTCGTTTTCGGTTCTGTTTTGTAAGTGTGATATTGTTGAGCCCTTGTTTCTGTAACTTATTAAAGATGTCCCAGTTTGATTTTATAGTATCATATTATTGCGAGGATGCCATCTTGTAGACTACTATGGCAAGCTTCTAAATGAACTGGAAGGCTTGTCCACATGATGGTGACCGAACGATCATTTATAATGGGACACAGAACTGATGCAGGGTTATGTTAAGTTCTTCTGGGCATATTTTTAATTAAAACGTATGGTAATCGTCTGTGCATGGAAGGTAATTTTAGTCACTTGTTTTCACTTGTTTGATCGTTCGAACTATATTCTTCTGTTTCATTTGTATTACATCATTTGCTCCATCTTCTTGACTGATTGGCTACTACTCCAGGTTGCGAGACGTTCCCCGCTCACCGAAATGATTGATTTAACCGGTCAGTTTCTTTACAAAAAGTGATTGGTTTTACAGTGAACACACAATCATAACTTGTGCGTAACCAGTTTCGTCAGCATCGATATCACCCGACATCCGCGTACAGATCATCAGTTCACATCATTTTCGGATGATCCGATGCCAACGAACCCCAGGCCCCCCGCCCGGGGGGAAGGTGATTCATCTTATTCGGATCAGTGCACGAGTGAACCCGTCCGGCTCCCATTCACTACACACATTCACGCACAATAATATGAAACGGTTTGAAAAAAACAATGCACCATTCGTACAGACGAATGATTGTGTGCTGATCAAATCATATGAAAATCGGACGAGTTGTGATGCACGGAACAACGTTTGAGAAAAGTAGTATCGCCCGGAATCTTAAAAAACAGCATAGTTGGCTGAACAATTTACTGCTATGATTTTTTTTCAATATCTGCAAAACCTGTGCCAAAATCGTATGATTCTACGACATTAGCATTAACTGAATTGTCAATAGTTTATCCATTGCTTGATTTCAGTACATGCGTGAATAATTGGAAACCTTCTACAGCCCGGTGGAGGGGGTAATTTTGATGACAATGCCCACGATGTATTTGGTGCTGAGACATTGGTCTTATCCAAGTGCTCTACACCGCATCTCCCACAATGGTTATCTCGTGAACTATTTCCTTACACACTCACCATCCTTCTTGATAAAACTGAAAGCGATGAGTAAAACTGGGATCCCCAACTAATGCTTTTCTTCGTCCGCTGTGTAAAAAATTGAATTTTAAAAGTTAACTTTTACCCTGATGTTGGTTAAGGGTGCCTAGCTATACAGTACTGCGCACGGTGACGATTGGATTAAACAAAACTGCGTTACTGGACGTGTAATCTCAAGTGGAACCCAGCTTTGATGCATGCACACACATATATACACAAAAAATCTCCCTCCATTTTGAGGTCACCCTCACGCAGGCAATTTTTGATGGCGTTCTTACTGATGATATATATATATATATATACTTGTATATTTGTCGAAATAGTACTGATCCTTTGACCTTATCCATTTTAAACATTGCGGGCTAAGTGCCAGGTTACAGTCCAATCAACCTAAGCCTATCCACTAGGTTTCCAAATCAACCAACCCAATCATTTTGGAAGTTTAGTGACACAATGAATAGGGCAATTTTTGTCGGACAATGAGAGATCATACGCAAGTGGGAACAACCATTTAGCATCACATGGTCTTATGGGTAGGTGAGTTCGTTCCCCAATTTATATAACGACGGTCATAAGCGTGTGCTTGTGTGCGCCAACCGCAACACTGGACTTAAAGTTCTCGACCTTAAGTTCTGTCACTCCGGTCTATATTATTAGTGTTGTGAGGCGCTACTCATATCTGTGAGTAGTAGGTAGTTGGTGATTTACTTTGACGATCAAAAATTAACGAGTTCACTGAGGGTAAATCGCTTTATCTCAAAGAATAACTACCGATTGCTACACGTATTGCCCGTTGTGCGGCCAGGAACTGCGATGGTATGTTTCTGATGACATTTGTGTGTTATGTACGCCAAATTAGTGATGTCTTATCTGTAGTCCCCAATAAACAACTATCCTCGATCACCACCGCCTACTGTAATTTAAACAGTAGTATGGATTTACTGTGTTCACTGTGCTCAATCGCCCGTCCCTAGACCATCTCATCTCTGTATATGGTGCGGTGATGACATCGGATGTGCACAGGTGTGCATAGATCGATGGGTGAGTGTGCGCGTGCGTTTGTGCTAGGTTCACGCTACATAACCGCTGCGCAACTGTCTGTAGTAGCAGGACAACTGAAAAATCAACTGAGGCTTTTCGAGAATATGGCCATGTTGGGGTCTGAGAAATACTCGTACACGGGAACAAGGTTTTAGTTCAGTTTCTCGGAATTGGATAATAAATTCAACCATAGTCCTACTTCGGACGTAGATCCATATTTGCCTATGGATGTTAGTTAGACAATGTCTGATCGAAATACAATTCTTAGTTAACAGGGCCAACGCATAACTCTCAAATATCACAGGCGAGAGAAGTAAAACTTCGTTATGTATGAATCCAGTAAAAATGAAGCATCCAAAGCATCCAGCCCGAGTGCTGTGACCTTATTCGACGATTGAGTCCTCGGTTTCCGATTGCGCGATGTCTGTGCTTTCCTGACATTCATCAGACTGGTTCAATTCTATTCCGTAGTTGATTGTCCACATTGCGTCCTGTTAACTTTTGGCCCGGTGGTAAATTCATCAAATTATCCCCCCAGGGATGTGTTCGAATCCCACCACCACTGCCTAACTTCCGCCGTGGTGCGTTGACTGGCAGCCCTCTGATCGGCTGCTTCCCACTTTCTGAAAATCGTATCTTTGTATGTTCAATAAAAAGAAGTTAAAAGAAAAGAAAAGGAAGAAAATAATATTGGTAACTTGTTTTGAACTTTATTATGAGGCGATATTTTTGAACGTCGTGTTTAAGAAATACTGAAACTAGTTTGGTTAGATCCGGCTTTGGTGTCCCGAAGTCTCTCGTGCAAACTAGTTTCACCAATCAGCTACAGAATAAAAGTGAAATGGAGAAGTACTAACAAATGTAATTTAGGTGCTTCAATCATTTTCGATTGCCTGTCATCAGTTGAACACATCCAATTGAGAGGTCCAAGTGAGAAATGAACCCGGGTGGGATATGAGTACAGAACAGAGCAGAGGTATAGTACAAACAACCTAACTACCAAACAGGTTTACCCAACTCTGGAAGCCTATTCCGAGCATTTAATCTTACTCAATGCAGCTCAGCCTTCAGCGATATAGTTTGGTCTGAAACATTCCAAAGCTCCCTACCCGCCGGAGATGGTTTCTTCTGAATATATAATAAATTACGCCATAGGTATAACCCGTCTGCTATCACTTAACTGTTCGCGACTTCTTACCATCTAGTTAACATCATTACGTTTGCACACTTCACTAATCAACTTCCCTTAGGTCTCTGCCCAATATTAAAATAAACAGCCGTTTGTATGGGTAGGGAAGACTATAATCGGTTTGGCCGAACCACGTACAACCACATGAAGACAAAATGCAAGCGCTTACTCACTAATCACCTGGTGAATTTTCTGACCATAAAATTCATTTTGTCTTAATCACTATGTTGCCAAATCCAAAACTCTGTTCTACTATTGCGCTTCGTTTGAATTCCCAACTTTTCATCGCGTATGGAATTCACTCATCTGCTACAGAACATATCATTCGAAATGGCTTCACAAGACTAGATGATAGGTGGTCTCTGTTGTAAAGAGGAAACGTATGATTTGATGAAGGAGACTGTTTCCCCTATCACTTCTGCAAATGCTCAATGGTTCTGAGTGTGTCTGACCGTATAAACAACTCGCTTGATCCATCTGCATTGTATTGTGACAGATATGGATGTTGTACGAATTGGAGGTTCTGACCTTTTCAGTGGTGATCACCGTCTCATCCGCCCGTATAATGAAGTGACAGAGACTGAAGAACAGACGACTGGCAAACACTTGGCTCAGTCCAACCATACAGTCAATGCGTATTAGGCTCTCCTCCTCGTTAAACTGTCAAGTAAGATCATGGAGAGAGGTCAGGGTTAAAACTCTTTTAGTGACTAAGACAGGAGTAATCCGCCTCCACAAACATCGCGTTGTGTCCAAATTCAGTATTGTGCCTTTCATGACCATTCATTCACAATCATGTGATGCGACGTGTTTGTTAACTCTCATTCAGTCAGTCAGCTGCGGTTAGTCAGCCAGTCAGTAAGCCAATCGGTCATTCACTCATCAAGCCAGTTAATCAGTCAATCAGTCGGCCCGTTAGCCAGTCAGTTGATTAGTCAGTCAATCAGTCAGTTAATCAGTCAGTCAGTCCGTTAGTCAGCTAGTTAGTCCTTCAGTTAGTCGGTTAGTCAGTCTATTTTTTGTTTTGTTTCTTTGTCAGTCACTATCCATCAGTCCATCTGCTCACCTATATTTCTACCTACATTCAAGCACACCGTTTAGTTGTGCAACCAGGTGAACACAGATTAGGGTCGAACAAGATGGTTGAGGTCATTCGCGAACGTCACAATTTAGAGATCGGTTTAAAATTTAGATACAAACAATGATGGCCATATCTCGAGATCAGGTCGCAAAACTGATTAACAGTTACATGGGGGAATTCCCCCGGGGTATAAATCACAACTAGGAGAAACGGAATAAAATTCTCTCAAGCATTCAGTTGCCTACTGTGTGTAATATAAACGAGCATTTTGCCATTGGTTACCTTATGGCAGATATACTCCAGCACGGCAATATATTTTTACTGTTGAGAAGGGAGACCTCATAGCTCAATTTATTTGCCTACTGTGAAGAAGGTATTTCAGTGTCTGAATCAAATCGGGGCTCTATATTCTCTTCTGTTGGTGGTATTATGAGTAGGGCATTAAACTCTCCTAAAATCAAGAAGCAATGAGGAAGGCACGCATGGTTTCGATCCGATAATATAGATCCTGCTCAACACCTGGGGTCAGAAAATAGCCCCGGCGTTGATCAAGCGGTTTTTATATGAGGAGATGGATACCATTTTTTCCTGCGTGCTAGAAGTATTCATAGGAAGAAACTTTAAATATGTACGCCGGATGGACACAAACAAATGTCAACAGAGAGATAGACACTGTGATCAATTGTTTCCACTCTGTTGCTTCATCCGTGACTGTTATTACTCGCTCTCTATCTTTTTGCATTTGATTTTCCACTTTTGTCTTCAGGCCTGTATGCTTAATGTGATAGCAACCCAGTGAGTCTGCACCGGAAGGTATTCATTTGCCCTAGGTGGATGTTTTAACAATGAGGACGGTGGATGACGATTGAATAGTCAGAGCTTAATGATTAGTCAGGATAGTTTTCAGTTTTTATAATGACATTTGATAATCAATATGACAAACACAATTTATGGTTTGTTGATGTCAACCTGATACTCAATTCATCCCGAATGGTTGCTCAGTCCATACAGCAGCTACCTAGCTTCACCCGTTGCTTGCTCTGCACATGGTAAAATGCAACAGATAATTAATTGAATCAAACCCTCCACCACTCTCATGCAAAATAAGATTCCCGTGGTGAGTGACACATTTCACGAACAGTTCCAACGAAACTAACTGGTAGGGATTTCCAAGTGGCAGCTGTTGATCAACTTACCAACCTCACATGATCATCTTATGTGCGTACACACACACACACACACACACACACACACACACACACACACACAGCGTGTACTGATTGACCCTTACACGTTTTCAATCAAATACAGTGGGTTAAAATAAAAAAGTATTTATCGTTGACTCTCGTTTCAGGGGGCAGGTTTCTTTTGTTCAGGTGTCGATGAGGCAAGTTCGGGAGTTGTCTTGACGAACCATTAAAGTCCCCCTCTGGGAGGGGAGGGGGAGGGAGATGAACAGGGAAGGGCATCAAGTTCAACGAGATTGATGACTTCTTTGTATTCCAGTCGTTTATCATAGACACACGTTTAAAGCCCACCTAGAACAAGTATTCTTCCACTCAACAAGACCATGTCCGTTGTGAAGCGAACAAATAGTCAATCAAGCACCGCGTTCATTGGACCTGAAACTTATTGTTCTTTTCAAATGTGGACTCATTTTGAAAAGCAGCTTTTGGAAACTCAGTTTCTGCCCTCTGCGCGTCAGTATTTGTGACCAAACTTTATTTTCGTGACTGGAAACATACGTTAACAAGTAAACGTGACACAGAGCAATTCATCCCGCCTGACGTAACTGTATTCGATTATACACCCCCTACCCTACCCTACCCTAAAATCTGCGGAAACTGTCTTTACGGTCACCTTGTTTACATTTTCATTCGGATTCATTCCTAAGAATACACCTCAGTATCGTTCGTTATTCGTCTCGCACACAGAGAGTTATCTCAAACCAAACCAATCTTGAAAAATCATTGCTATGATTATTTGGTCATTTGGGGGAGGGGGTAAAATTCCTCTAACCTCAAAAGCACTTGACTGTCCAATCAAGCCTTTGCTATATATACCTACGGTTATTGATCAAACTCATGCAACTCCTTGGTATATGATATGTGTGATATTGCCTCATATCAGAGGTAACCTAGCCGTAGTAATATTCATTTATATATTTGCTTCTGATAACTGAATGTCATCAAGTTGTACGATTTCTCGATGTTAACGACGGATGCTGGTGCATCAGTTGTAAAATAACAAAGCCACAGTAAGAAAAGAAATAAATAGAACTTATTTATTAAAATGACCCATAGACTTGATACGGGTATTATACTTTCATCTCATCTGTATCTTATTGGCCCTTCTTCATTTTTGATAACTGGAGGCAATCGCCTTTGCATGGAGTCTCACCGAGTTGACCGTCAAACAGAATTTGTCATTTTTCTCTAATAGAAGCTGCACTGGAGCTACTGACGACTGCTGTCGAGGTAGCCAACTGATCCCTATTTCCAACACAGGCAAAGTTGTCCTACTGAATTAAAATCTCAACTTGAATTGAATGAATTCGATACCCAGAAACTGTATACATGTGAAGAAAACAATATACGATGAGGTCTAGCCGTTGTCCACGATCAATATAGAACGAGGTGCATCAATAACCTTAATCTGGGAAAAAGATGAATTCCGCGAGTGAATTTTTAGAGCGAAAGTTGTAGAAAATCCTACCTATCAGTGCAGAGAAATTTTGTGACATGCAGATTGTTATGTACAGGAGACCAATAACAAGACGCTTACCACTTACTTCCCTTTCAACTCGTTGGACGGGATAGATTTACTTCTTTTAATTGGTAAAACGAAATTCACTGGAAACTTAGGGTCGAAAGATCACCTTGCTCTGCCTGCTGAATTGATCATTGTTTAGAAAAAGAAGTAAAACGGCAGAAATCTAAGGTCTCTTTTCGGTCTTATGATAGGTTATATATAAACGCCCGGTCACTCCTATCCCAGTAGCACGAGACCGGTATCACACTCCGTACTACATTTCTCAAGTGATACCATATCATTCATTCTGTTCGATGAATTGTGATTAACTTATAGTAATCCACTCAGTGCTGTAGAATTACTTTTACATTTTATTTATAGGTGACTCACTTTGACCTGATGGTAAACCGGTATAATGTGCGATTAGGGGAGGTCTCCGGTATCGTGACATTTCGACTGACACTTGACCTTCGAGAACTAATCACCACGGTTTCCACAGCCATAAACTTTCCAAAGGGCAGCAAAGCAGTGCTATGTGATGCACCGAATTGGCATAAGTCATGATGATGCTTCGTGTATGGTGTCCGAGAGAAATCAATGACAGGTGAAAATGTGCGTCATGCAGATCGAATGCGATGGTGGATATGACGGGATAAACTCCACCTATGTAGGTTGAACCGCATGAATGGGTTTCGCAAAATCAGGATTTCGTCAGTCGTATTCCTCTAAACACAAACACAAATGTCCACTGTACCGTCGGTTTCCGATGTCGATTGCTTTTACCGTGAATTCGCTCACTGCTCGCTATCGATCGATGGAACTTTTTCCCAAGACCACCCCAAAGCACCGCCCATTCAAATAATTCACTATGAGAGGGATTATATGTGAGCACCCACCAAATGAGCAGATAGGATCATCATCATCATCACTATCATTTTACAGAGTGATATAGTGAAGCGAACTTCATTCATCGCTGCCAAACAAAGTATTTGAGAATGTGTAAGCAGGACAAGGATTGGACCTACTTTAAGGGACGGAAAAAGTAAGCGAACCTTTATGATCAACACAAACTACACAGTCCAACTGGTTATAGATACTATTTCAAAAATGCTGGTCCGATGAGAAGTGACAGTAAGATCGCCACTACTGTCGGATTGCTGCCATGACCTTCAGTATCACCAACCATCCAGTTTCGTAGTCTTTTGGACCCTAATCCGGAAGACAAGCAACAACTACTCTATCTTATCGCTCTGAACATTTCTTCATACCTCGTCTCCACGTCATCTTCTGGCCTTCACGTGGCTTTCTACAGCCTGCAACAGCCACTGCGAATAAGGCGCGCTGCGACAGGTAACCGTCGGACATACGCAAAACGTGTCCTTACCAATGGAGCACATTGAGCTCAATTGGATTCCATAGCGATTTCTTGTTCAAAGTAGTCCCAAACACCAGACGACTTACTTCTAAATTACTAACCCGTTCACTCCATCCCACTTAGGCTAGACTATGTAAGCATCGAAACCCAATAGGCGACAGATGTCTTCTACTCGTAAATTCAAGGTATCACAGCCGTAAAGCAGAACTGATCGTACAGTGGCACAGTATATGCGACTTTTCAACTTCAGTGAGAAATTACGTCGCCGCCACAGGTGTTTAAGTCATGCGTACGCTGCTCGAGCCTTGGAAATACGGGTGGTTATCTTCTCTGATGCGCTACCGTCGTTGGTCAAGCAGCTACCCAAAAAATACGAGAAGCAGTCAACTTCAGCTAATTCCTGACCGTCTAGTTTTAGAACAGAACTCAACGACACCCAGTCTTGTAGCATCACTTTGCACTTTGAAGGTGCAAAACACATGCTGAACAGAGCGACAGAGCTTTCTAATCTGTCAAGTGCTCTTTGTGCATCCTCCATACATTCGAACAAGCAGATGATGTCGTCAGTGTACTCCAAATCACACAGCTTTTCTCCAGCTGCCCATTCGACATCTACATTTTGGAGATCACTAAGTGTGTTCTCCAGTATTTTGTCTATGACGAAATTGAACAGGAATGGCAAAAGAGGGCACCCTTGACGAACACCGCTGCTAGTTATGAACGACCTACTTAGCTCGCCGTAGACCCCTGCACTACCAGAAGTATGCGAGTAGAGTGAACTCAGTATGTTCACGTACTTTTGCGGTATTCCTCTTCGAAGAGGAAAACCCATAAGGGATTCACAATCAACTGAGTAAAACGCTCCTTTTAGGTCGAGGAACACGACAACCGTTGGCCGACGGTGCGTATGGCGTAGCTCGAGGACTTGAGGCGGAGTAAAGATTTGATCGATACAACCGCGGCGTGGTCGAAATCCTGCTTGTTTTTCTCGGATGTTTGTCTCCCTATACATTGGTAGACTTCGAAGCATGGTAGAGGTTAGTAACTGGGTGATGATTGGGATCAAACTTATTCCACGGTGGTTTGGGCAGCCGATGCGAGAACCGTTCTTAAAAATTGGAACGATCAGTGATTTACTCCTAGATGATAGAATGCGCTGGTGTGACCAGATGTTACGCATTAGATCACTAATGGAGTCTA
>UZAN01040327.1:15101-42204 GCA_900618425.1 Echinostoma caproni | reverse complement strand
CCTCAACCCCACCGCGCGAACGCGTTCGTTATTGGGAGAAGTCGAACGTGTGTGTGTGTGTATGTGTATGTGTATGTGTATGTGTACGTGTAATTTTTTACTACAACCAGTGGAACAGGTGCAGTTCTAAGTATCCATTTTCGTAGCCAACAAATAAGTCAGTTAGAGGGGGTGGAGACGGTTGAAACAGTTTGAGATCGCCAGGGTCCAAAAATGCTGAATGGCAGAAAAGTATATAATTCACTAACGTCCGTATTTCTAATGAACTTCTATTCCAGTGTGCACAAGATTACCGAATGGACAACATACAGGTGAGGTTATAAGTGGCGGTTTACAGAAGTAGGTAGATTTGGTGCATTAGTCTATCGATTTTAAAAAACGGAGGCCTCAAGTGAGTAACGGAGGGTTTGATTCAATTCCAAAGGTGAATTCATCGTGTATATAGCAAATGAAGAGTGAGCTGAAAAGCTAGGAACACTGAACAGTTGTTCCAGCCTGGTTTGGTCTCATCGGCAGTTTGAATCCACCGACCCAACTGGGGATAGAACCCGGAATCTCACAGTCTGCATGCTACCCACTCGGTCACCGAGCTGATCAGACCGTTTTCATTTTCCATTTACAAGATATAGCACAACCCCTCTTTTTGAGCTTGTTGCAGACCACGAAATTCGATGCAACGCAGATACCATTTCGATGCACTTTCTTCTGCAAAGGAAACCCCCTAGTTATAGACGGGTTAAGTTGACCCGATTTACTACGAAGCGATTCGTGGTTAGCACAGTAAATATCTAAGTAGGTGGGTTAGAGGACTGAATCCTTCTCCGTATTTTACCATCTCATTTTATAATCTCTTTTTTGAACAGAGAAGAGGACTGAGGTTGTTCCATCCGAGGAAATTGATTGTGATTCCCGAATTTCAACAAGCAAGATTTCAAGGCAGCCTAGACGTGCTTGGAGACAGACTCTGCGAACTTCGGTGGACGCCCTGTCTTCACCCGACTCTGTTTTGCTTTCCCAACCGTTGCCTGACTGGGTGGATGACACTTAGTACCGGATGGCTTCCGAACAGCTTGAAAGGAGAGAACTGATACATTGTACCACTGACGAAAGACTCGATGGCTGATCGAAATGTCCCACTCATAGTGCGAGTTCGTTCCACGGAACAATTTATTCACGTGTATCACGCTATGCGCATTCTGGTGGCTGTCTCTCACCAGATGAGGTGCGGATGCGATAGAACGGTCTGCTGAAGAAGTCAGACATAGTGATTGCTGATTCCATGTTGACAGCCTTTTCACTCAGAGCAAATCAATTTATGTCGGAAGCAGCGAAACTGGGCAAACTTCGTTCAGTCAGCTCCCCTTATCTTAGAGGTAGGTGGTAGACTAGACCCGGATATTCAGTTCTTCCCACACCAGAGGATTTGGTCCGAAATTTGACAGAACACCTTTTCCAATTGTTGTTGTCCATCGCCTGAACACCATTGCTTGAAACCAAATTGATCAGGCCATTTTATCTGTTAGATTCAGAGTTTCTAGGCCCATTATTTTCAGAGGTCACGTCTTCTGACGTCTTCCTAAAGGGAGCTTAAGGTACGTCATACCAGGGTTGCGATTAGAACTGCATCATAAGAAACCCGAATACCTCTGAAACATTTAATGCAATTCACACAAGAAGGCTTTACTCGTTCTAGAGGATGGAATTTTCAGCATCAGGCTCTTCAGTATACCTATCGTTTAAATTTAATTTATATAAAATTGGATTGAAAATGGATATTACAGAATAACAATATTGATACGGAATACGCAGATACACGAAATACTTTGAATTTCCCAAGACTTTAAAGAGTTTTTACTGGCGTAGCCCTCAAGGTAGGACAGAAGTGAAATTTCGTATTGTCGAGTAACTTGTATTTAGATCCGGTGGTTAGAAAGACATCAATTCAGAGAAATCGCTGTGTAGTGGATGGGTTAGGCGGGACAAGGATAGAGTTTTGGACGCCATTTGATGCCCGTTCAAGTTATTTCCTCTTGTGACATTGCTAAATACATAGATTGGGGCAAACCATTGGAAAGTGACGTATAGCTTTGATATTCTCAGGCAAAAATACTTATTTTTCATTGGAACCTTGGCAAAGATAACAGGGAAATAATAGACAATAAGAGCCAAGCCACAAGAACAAACATATAGTTTAAGTGGACAACAGAAATCTTGAAAGGGTTTTGGACATAAACTGTGAAACGATAGAGATCATATCATTGTGAATGCACTAGGAATGCACCCCGGTGGAGTTTTCGGGAAGTATTACTTCAAGATATTTCACTGATCGAAATTTAGGTAGTTCCTTATCGTATGATAGGAATGGCGAATCGGATTTGATTATATTACCCATTCGTTTTGTAAGTGAGGCATGAACTAAAAATCGGGAAAGCACTACAAAGGTATTTCGACCTGGTCGGGTTTCATCAGCAATGAGCAAATCTATCGGCCGATCAGGGGATCGAATCCTTTTTTCAATATATTTAGTATCCATGGTTGACAATCCCTATTTGTGTTCAATTGTAAAGAGAATATCATCCCAACTGGACACTTGAAGAAAAAAAATGATAGAATGGAGAGCAATGAACAATAAAATACAAAGAAGTTCACACAACCGAAAATTAACATCACAGTTAACTTTAATGGCAGCCTGAATTTGATTTGAAATTACTTCGGCAAGAGACAGACATGGCAAGAAACAAAACAGGAGAAACGACAGTCTCTTGATGCAATCCTGAATGAATAGGAAGAGAACGATAGGTGCGTTCCTGCTGGGGAAAGTTAATTAAGTTTTACCAATCAAATAGTTGCCTAATCAATGACAGATGGAGTTAGAGTAAATTATCGATCACTCGAAAAGTGTGATCCAGTAAGAGCAAAACAGAACTGGACAGATGTGCCACGGGAGTCAGTTTATCAATTGTCAAACTTATATACCACTTAATGTCTGAGGGTATCAGAGGTTTACAAATTGTTTTAGTGGAGAAAATATGCTTCCGATTGGTCGAAATTTATCGAATTCAACACTGTCCTGGAAGTAATGCGTACCAATCTCTCTGGCGGTTAGCTATGGTATTTGTTTCGATACATTTGCTGCTGCTGTACTATTGAGCTCTTTGCTTTAAAGGTAAGAAATTGTTTGAGAACGATATGCTGAAGAGCATCAAAGACCGCATCCTCTCTTGGTCTGAGCCAGTTGTGAGTTAACCCTCTGAGATAACGACAGTTAAGCGGCTGCGCGTTCCAGTTCCATCGGGCCAAGGGCCCGGAGATCCCAGAGTACGATTGTTAGTGCGGTTTTGTGCTTCAGTTGCCACAATGATTCGTAATATGTACTTGGTACCTATTCGTATTACTACAGAACCTCTTCAGCTTACATAATCCTTCATCGGGTTTGGTAGATTATAATATAGACTTGTTCCAAACTCGTTAACCGATTCCAAATTTGATAACCTAAAAGTCGATTCGAAGGAAAATTTGGGGTTGAGTCATTCCACCGTTTCCTCGGGTTCAGAGTACGCGGAGGTTAAACCAAACGTTTTTTATGGNNNAAAGGAGTATTTTTTATATTCCTTATTTCCGTTTATGAGAACTGTGGTTTTCTTCACCGTTTAACAATCACCGACCATTTAAGCTCGTTCTCCTTTTCCGTCAAAGTGATTACTAGTATGCAGGAGGAGAATCCAGTCGATCAGATGTGTATCGCTTCTGGTGGACAACACAAACGTCCAATAGCTCGTCAAATTGTCATAAGAAATTGAAACATCCGGATCGTCAAGCCGTTCGAAATCAACGCTTGCGATATTTTTTCCGAAGAAAGTTCTGGTAGTCTGTGGCCCATTGTTTCCTGATACTATCCTGTGATCGAATGGGTGTGCACAATGAGACTGAATAGATTAATCCCAGGGTGTGGTCTTGATGGTATATTGTTCACAGTTCGACAAAGTAGGTTTTTTCTTGAAAAACGAATACCTCAAATTTGTTCACAATTTGGTTGGGTGTTTTCTCTAGTGCGGAACTGGACTATATTTACCCGTGCAGATCATTTTCGATAACTAACACCCGAGTGCATTGAATCATCCGCGACGAGGAGGAATGACGTTTCAGCATGCTCCCTATTAGTGCTAATATGAATATTGACAAATACGGGAACATCATGTATCGTACACAAAGGCGGAACGTGTGATATGATTATCGATCCATGTTAGCCAGGATATTCGAGTTTGCGTTCGACCGAAAAACACGAAATGTGATTGTTTCTTTATACCACTTTGGAATCATAAATCAACAAAAAGGTTGACTGTACGCTGCTAGGCCCGCACTACGATTGCCTAACTGAATATTGCACCAATGGAGTTCAGTCAAGGAATCGTATATATCTAGACGTGACCACACCTTTTGCAGAGGTATGATTCCAAACGTTGAAAATTTCGAACGCACTACCAAGTAGGTCAGATCGGTAGAGAACACGTGAGATGATAGTTTGTACGGTTGGATCAAATTTCGATGATACGAAGGATGCATTTATCTGATAATCGAGTGCGTGCACACCAATCACTGTCTCATCTGAGGTCAAGAACGACGGAGTTTTGTGGCTAATCGTGAAATTCATCCCTGACGTCGCTGCCAGTTGTCAGTCAGATTCATCACATATTCCTATATGACATTTAGGTTCACGGGATTCCCTCTGAAGCACGCCACATCAGTTCTGAAAGAGATTGAGCTCCTAGAGATCACAGCTTTGTTGGTTTCCTTATGAACTGTGACTCCTACTGAATAATGGCCAGAATTGTCCGTTGAAACACTGTTGTATATCCGGAGTGCGCATTCACTTGAGTGGCTTAATTTTTTCTAACGCCTGAATTTGACATATCAACTAGCGATAGGCGCTCTCTCATTCTACTTGGTAGTCGTGAAGCGAGTGCACTGACTTCTAGTTTTAAAGTTTCCAGCTCGCTGATTGAACACGTCGACCGCTAGGGCGCAGGGGGCGCCTTGCTTTCCGAGGACGCCACGCAATGAACGTAGGAATTAGTGGACCGAGAATCCACAAAGAAACTCTGGACTTTTGTAGAGTGACATCCTCAGAGAAACTTCGCCATTGTTTGAGTGCACCACTCTAGTCCATTCAGAGCCAAAAGGACACAAGAATGAGAACGTTGGGAACTAGTGGCTGATAGAGCAGTTAATTTGCCCTTTGAATGGAAATTAATTATTCCAGAGATTCCAAAATTACCTCCAATAGCTCTTTCCGAATAAATAGACCTTCCTTGAGAAGGGTGCATAAGCGTTATTAGTGGGCTGTCACACAGCAGGATATCGTTATCAGAAAATTGTATTATTTAAGGAGATGCCATCCTCTTTAGCACTACCACCAGCAGTCCGTGACCGTTTATTATATGGGTTGTTTAGCGGCTATTCACAGTTAATACTAAATAGTCGTTTTGTTATCCGTGACCTGGGGACGTCCTAGGTAGCATTCAGCTCTGTAAGTCAGAGACTCCTGACAGTCCGTGGCTTCTGATCCAACCCTGAAATGCAATTTACTTTCTGTGATTTGTCGCCTGATGGTCGCTTCCTGATCCGTGCTCTACGGGTACACTTCGATTTATAGTCAATAAAACGTTCCTCTTCTGCCTCCACTCCTTCACTTGGGTCTCTTACACAATCGGCTTATCATCCATTTCAATTAATCATCTGCATGTACCTCAGCCCTAACACATTTTACGTCTTTCTTGCAATTGGAAATATTCTTTTCGTTTATTACAAATTCAAAATTTATAGCTGCGATGTTTTCTGCAAAATCCCATATAAATTTTATCTTTCTACTGTAAGGTTTACCCATTTTTGATGTATTCACTGTTGTACAGACCGACAAAGAGCATTGAACAGCTGTTTGGGTCATCGCATATACATGTGTCTAACTGGTGGGGAACTAACCATCTCCTAAAAGGTGAAGCCCATATCTAAGACTATCAATGGTGCCAGGTGCCTGTGGACAATCGAATGCACACAAAGCTATAACCGTCGGCTATAGCACTCAGGCTTCGAGTCCCATTTCAAAGATTCGTGGTTCGAGTCCTGACATGAGCAATAAACGTAAGCACTGCCAAAAAGTCCCAAACTGAATAAAACAGTTGTCTAGTGCATTTAATGGATCAGCGCAGATATTTTTCTCACATATAAATGCATTTAACTGGTCGGGAATCATGGAAATCCCAAGGAGTGAAACCCGAACTCAAGATCATCATTGGTGCCCGACACCTATGAACAATCGAATGGGTCAATCCAAACAGGATGCATTAAGCACGCACGAAATGTTCAGTTTTTACTCAGTGCCAAACCAGACAGAAAATACTACAGTTTTGCGATATGTGGTTATTTGTCAGTAAACCAGAAACAAACCTAAAATGGTCGATAGACCTTATCATCAGTATTTTTGGGTTTTTCTTCGGTAACTTTGGATGAGCCTGATGCATATTTCACCCAGTCAAATCCATCCCCTGGTTAGGAGCCTTTACGGTTGAGACTTCTAGCAAATGGAAAAGCCTACCGAAAATCCATAAACTGCTTCACACGATGGATGTACACTTGTCAACTAATGAATAATAGGTTGTAGCTTGCTGACTAGACAACCACTATTGCATGCTATTTGTTTGAGACAAAGCATCGGTTCGTCCAAACAACTGAATTCACATCGACCTTATCCAACACCAATTCACGTTCAGTGCAGTTTGATAAAATGATTTCTATTCAAAAAATGAAATTGTAATTTCAGCAAACAAAAGGAGTTATTCATTTTGTTGGTGATAGTTTGGTGAAGACGATGAACATTGTGGACCTATTGTATCATTTATACTACCACCACCACTATTTCGTAAGCACCTGATGACATAAAGTGTCTATTCAACTTCGTTGTGATATTTTTTCCCAATGTTTTTGTGGTGACTTAGCCCTCCGAGATGACGCCAGTCTGCGCGTTTCAGTTTCCGGAGATCGGGCTTAGGGCCATTAGTATTGATCATTCAAAAGCCAGACATTGCAAACAGAGAGTATGTGACTGGAAGAACGAGAACGATGAGTGGTTGATNATTTCTGCTTGCTCCTTATTTAATCCTATTGGTCGAGCTCGATGAGCGAACCGTTATTTCTGTGGTTTTTTCTGCATCTTGGTGACGGAAGATTCCAGCGTACGATTCCTTGTGCAATTCTGTGCTTTTTTGTTATCAATACGAATTCGGAAACACCAGGGTCTGAGTGTTTGTTTTTTTATGTGGATCCGATTCCTCCGTAGTTCACGCAGGACTTGGTATCTGTGATCTCTCATGGTCGATACAAATAAATACCTAATGGGCGTAACCATGAGCATGAACGTATTATTAATCGAACTTTTAAGCTTACCTATACAAATATTAGTGTTGGATCGTAATTACTCATGGTGGATAGATGTGGCGTCATTTGCAACTCCGATTAACCCATTCATATCCGCATTTGCCGCACGGTTTGATGATATTTCACATACCTCTAGATTGTGTGGCACCCACAGAGCCTTGACACTAGTCCTATTGTAATGGTTTAAGTACTCAAAGATGACGGATTACGAATCACATATTAGGAATCACAGACGCCACGGAAGGACTGAATCATACTGAAACTTGCCCGACAGTGTCCCACGTAACCGAGACGCCAGGAAAAATCCACAGGAATAGCAGTTCTTTTATTGGAAGAAATCAAAGGGTTTAAATACCATGTGCGAAAGACGTTCATTGGTTATCCAGGCATCGAACAATCACGTGCTTGTATTCTTGGTATCGTACAGCTTCTATTTGGGCCGCAAGGCTTCTTATTGGTCGACACAATCGGCTTATGGTTCGTTGTCCAAAAGCTGTAATGCGTAGGCGCTTCACTGGCCTCACCTGGGAAGCTTGACTTATCACAGATGTCCGAAAACTGCAACGTTTAGCCCGTGGTTTGCGTCATTTGGTAAGCCTGAATCACCGCACTTATTTTTTACGAAAACAATGTTTTATCTGATCTCGTGGGTTTACTTAGAATAGCCGCTTTTTGACAAATTCCCTGATCCTTCCCACGAGAAACAGAGATATCAACTGAAGGCAGTGTTAGTATAACTATAGAGCTTACTTCCCAACGCTATTTTTTAACGCTGCTTGACTTATTGTCGTTTATTGCTTTCTTAAATCTCACCAGAACGTTTAATGTTTAAGTAGTGACGTCATTGCCCTCCTGTCCGGCCGATATAGGTCGAGTATGGTGTATGGTGTGATTAAACGCAAAATTTCATTTTTTTTCTTCCGAACAGTAGTCAAGGCAATGACCAGATGTACTACGTAGTGTACTCATTTGACGGTAAATTTCTACGGCTTGCCAAAACATAACCGGATGATTTCATCACCCATGCAAGGCAGTTGCAAAGCAGCCTCTCAATTAGGAGCCAATTAAAGGATTCTCTGATTTTGGTTTTTACTCTGAATGGATCACAAAGAACGTGATTGGATATCCCTAAAATCGTGATTTCTTTGTGAAAAGTACGCTGCTATAAAACATAAAAGAACTGTTGTGCTCTCTGGTATGGATAAATGATGGCAATCTAACTTGAGGACGCTCCCGAAATGCAAATATTGTCCAAAGAGATCTTTCTATCGATTCATGCGATGCGTATTGTATTAAATTGATCGTTCAAATTCCTCACCTCATGGTTTATCAAAACGTACAAATACTCACACTGTGCCAATCCCTCAGGCAGTCAGACAGATGTTTGTTCAGATAAGTGTTTTGAGGTCATTGTCATCATCGTCGTCATCGGAATAGCCGATATGTTTGTTTGTGAGAGCGGCTGGGATGAAGGGATGCGGCCGTCTGCCACACCGCTTCATGGCATAGGGAGTACATAACAGACATGCACTGATGAAACTAATGTTCCCATCGCAATCCACACAGAGTAACGAGGTGAGCCACACGTCTTCGGTAAAAATGCTAGGTCGATCGCAATGCTTCGAGTAGAATCTAACCAATCACGGATGGACAATCAAGTCACGTTTTCTTGCCGGTAGTTACTGAATAGCGCCCGAGTTTATTTTCTACAATACAACATCTCAGTGTTGATGTGGTGATCACCTGTTCCGATGATCCAATGATCCAATTTTACCCTCCAGAATTCCCATGAAAACGTTCAAATCAGACAAGGTCATAAGATCTGGGTGAAGAGACACTAGTCCAAATGAAGTTGCCCGGTTCATGAAAATCGGTTCCTCAACGATTGTCATGTGGCGTCATTATAACCCTCTTGCTTTGGCTGTTCAGTTCTTTAGTCAAAGAATTTAGGGGGCGTGCTGAACCACTTTATGTCGCGAGCACGACTTAATGGACGAACGCTAATTACTTTGGCTGTTACGAAACCAATTTACTCAGCTCTGTTGATGTGAAAACCGGTTAATGAATGACTATCGATCAAGTATCTGTTCTCAACCGAATGAGCGATAAGCACTTAAAGTAATCCAGATCCCTTCACATTTTAACCGCTGTCGGTGATACGCTCAAATGCGTCCTGTCTTGTTGCTCGACCTGCATAGACGACACCAAGAGTGCACTGGAATTCCTCGAAAGGATGAGGTCAGCAAAAGTGATTTATTCTCATTCGCGATCACACGGCATTATTGAGAATCAATTCATCGTAGGCATATCCGTTTACGGTTTTTGTCTTCAGTATGAATGTAGGCTCATTTTGACAATGGAAATATCCATTTAGCACGATATTCCTATCCACATGTAAAACTGCATTTTATCGATTCCTCCAACTCACCTCCTCATCCCCCACAAATACAATTTTTCATGACTGTGATCAAATGCTATCAGGTTCGGTCATTTTTAACTCATTGGTCAACAGCCGGTCGCTCCCGGGGGACGAACAGTTGATTCACACCGCCTGAAACTCTTCACACTTACCAAGGAACTGGTTCACAAACTGTGTGTAGAGTAAGCTCATTCAGAATGGGATTGCACTGAAACAAGTCGGATCCGGGAATAAACATGCACTATGCATCGCATTAATCGTTGTTACCAGAACAGTGGTCGCGTTTCCGGGTTCGAGAAACCCAAATGCGTTCCAGCTTGTTGCACTCCGATGCCCGGCTTGTCATTGCAACCATGCACATTTGTTTTATTAATTAATAAATCCTAATATAGTTGGTAAGTTCGGAATTTTTATATTCTGTTCACGTTAAATCGTCAACATCGACGCAATTTAAATATACTTATGAAGACAATGTGTACTTGAACATGAGCTAGAGTCAAGAACGTTATAATAATGTAAGCGTGGCACCCCTAGGTTTATTCGAATTATGTTACATATCTTCTCAAGCTATTGTTATTGTAGAAAATTAATTATCTACTATAAATAAGTAATTTATTTCTCAATATTACTGAAGTGTAATTTTAGTGACGGAGTTTAACTTTATCCAGTGGTAGATTTCGTCGTCTACCAATGAAACGAATGTAGAAAGCTGGGAAGCCTTGGACAACTGTTTCGACCTGGTCGGATCTCATCAGCCGTGCGAATGCAGTTGGGAATCGGACCCGGAATCTCATAGATGAAACGCAAGTTTACTGCCCACTGCACAACCGGGCAGCTCGTTAAGCCTTTGATCATTTTGCCTCTACACGATATATGTATAGTGCAGTCCATCTATCTTTACGAACTCCGTAAACGCATCACACATAGCGCATCTCATCAATAGGATTCACACTGTTGATGAGACCCAACCAGATCGAAACCGCTTCCTAGCTTTATAGTTCACACTTTACTTACTCAGTACACGACAAAATTTTCCATGACAACAACTGTTTAATTAAATCACTGATCATATTTCACATAATTTAATGATGAATAAATTAACTGTCGTTTCAATTCGGCGTGATAAAATATAAAAAACACGTAATTTGCGTCAAACGCATACGAATGGCGTCCAAGCGCTTCAAAAGGCGCACTGTAACAATGATAAACCGATTGTATTCATTTGATCTCTGGATTTGTGTCCATGTCTCAGCCCGGTGGCATGGGAAAGAGACAAACCCAGTTTGTGGACACTCCAAGTGGGTGGCTCTACCCGCGGCTCTGCCGAAAGCATCAAAAGTGGGTAGACGGTACACGGGGCATGGTAGGTGGGTGGGAGTAGAGAGGTACACAGGGATGATATAACGTGATACCCTCACGATTCAGCCCACATGATTCAGCCGATTTTCGGTATTCAATGATTGGATTATATTCACAGCCTACTCCTTTAATCTGATTTATGATCTGATTTGTGGCTGAGAAAAATGAACAGTGATTGTTCGATTTCCGTCGTGATCTCATGAGCGCGAACGAACCGGAAATTTGGTTAGGAAGCACAGGGAATGAGATTTAACCTATACCAAGTGAAATTGCACTGGAATGAAGCAAGTGGTTGGGCTGTCGCTTACTATGTTCGATCGAAAATTTTCCGATAAGCATTGATCAGATCGAATAAAACGTACCCTACTCTTGTCCTGGCATGAAATGATGGACGGGTGATATTGAGCTCACCCATTTGGTGTTAGCGGTGATAAATACAATCTTTGCTAACTCACGTAGGAAAGGATCTGTGTCGCACTGGTGTCTAAGTTTATTACTTTTGCATTCAATCTTACAGTTTACTTTTATAGGTATAAAGAGGTTACTGTTTTTCTATCCCCACCCCTCACCACCGTAATCCGCAATAGATCTATTTATATTGTACCTGAGAAGAAAAAGCAGTGTGAATGAATATATTTTGCTCATCCTTGCTCTCTGCCTAATAGTCATAGGGTGGAGAAAGAAGGCTGATAGAAGAAGAATAGATATCAGTTCTTAAAAAAAAGTGTACAGCTACCGCGTGTAACAAGGTGATCACATTCAAGGACGCAGAAAACTGTGATATATAATGTCTCACGCATCAATCGAATTGATCGGTTTGAATAATCTCTCTTACTGGCCGTTATGTTCAGCCTTGACCTATGATCGACACGAGCGCCTCCTGACTAGCCTCCAACAATGATACAAAGAGAGACAGAGAACACGGCTGGAGAAGCGACAATCAGAGTTTCTGAGTGATCATGACGCGATACGCAAATATAAGTGGCAATTCAGGCGTGCGAGAAACGACGTGGTGACGCACCAATCAGATCTCGTCCTTGACACTCCGATTGATCGATCGGACGACAGCTGTTTGATTCGCCTTAATGATCCCATCCGGAATCGATTGGCGTTTGGGCATCGCGAGCGCACTTGTGGTGTGACGCGGGTCGAGGCGTAGCCTGTCGGGTTCTGTGCGCTCCGTCCTAACACTGACCAATCAGAAAATATGATTGATCCAGTCAAACACAACTACATCCAACACATATTATCTCTGTCTGGGCTGGCAGACTATCATGTTTCCTTTGCGTTTGCGTGATGAAGAAGAGAAGGTGTAAATTTCGTGGTCAGGAAGACCTACTCTTAACAGTCGGCAACCTAAGTGTTGGGACTCGGAGTTGCGAATCGCATAAGATCCCTACGGAATGGATGTAGTATTAACCCAGACGTGAGTGAAGCAATTGCATAATCTAAACCTTGGATTTAAACCCCTCAACTACTAACACCTCATTTGTGTCAATCAATTAGCCAAATCACACCAGTGTCTCCAATATTCTGAGGCGTTTATCAGTAACTATATCTTCGCAAATATTTAGACAAGCAATCAGAAATAGATTGATGGTATATAGCATGCGTGCGCACACACACACTTATACAGGAGTTGTTTTGCTGCTTGATTCAACGACTGCCCAGAAAACCCGTCTAGCTAACAAGTATGATTACCTGGACTGAATTCACATCTATCGAATTAGCACCAAGGGTAACACACGAGTGCAGTTCAGTTCGTACAAAACCTAACCGGGTGAGCCCTTGAAAAATGACTCGAGTCAAGTTGAAAGTGCGCCCCCACCAGCACCACCACACACACACCAAACCAACCCCTATTAACATTCTGTAAAACTGCGTGACATTCATAAAGTTTGCTCATGTTCTTTCCAAAAAGTTCGTCGGAGTAGAACCTACGATTATTAATTTATTTTGGCGTAACCAATAATCTTGCGCGTCATCGTGTATGCCAGTTTTGGTTGCTGGCTTTCAGTTAGTTACTTGAACTGAGCAAACAGAGTATCTTTCCATGCTGAATGGCATGAAAAGATACGGACGGAGAATGTGAAATAATCGTATTTGTATATAGAGTGAGTGGACGCAAGAGCATCACAGTTTACAACATTTAGCTATATTATCCCGTGTCCCTAAGTGTTCAACAGGATTATCAACAGGTCTTCACTCGGAAAGTCAAAAGTGCCCCCGACTGATTCAAACTGAATCGAACACCAGATTGCAAGTACTCCCTGTTCCTCTCTCGTCTTCCACAGATAATAGTTTCACCACAGTCTTTAGGTACCTGAATGATCTGAAAAGTGGGGTCAATCACATGGAATGAGAGTGAGGAGAGATGAGACATAATCAGATCACATTTAGTTTAACAAGAATATGTGAGTAAAAAACAACGACTCAGAACATACGTTAGGTTTCAGTAGGACTTAAATATTTATTGAGCTGGTGAGATTTGTTTCCGCTTCTTAGCCTCAAGCACATTTTGCGGAGAAACGTCGTTTCGAAAACTCTTACGCCAATGGTGAGTGAGAAGAACCGAACACAATATTCTGAGTCCACCAAAATGGTGGGGAAAGAGGAGAAGATGGTGGAAGAAGAGGTGGCCAACGAACTCTCCGCCACCTGGTCAGTCTGATAACGACCTTAACCAATTAAAGAGCACCGCCGTTCAAGAGTTACAATTGAAATACCCATCAAACCGCTGAGTTTCAATTCTCACTAAAATGGAGGTAACACGTTCCCAGTTATTCCTAATGAACCTGAAATGTACTGACTTTTAACGAAGACAAAATGTACTTTCATGGGCAATTCCGGTCAGCCCAAATGTGTAGTTTTGGGCACATCAGTAACACATATGGCTTCCTTAAGGTTGGTAGGGATTTTGAACTCCTGGATAGGCCAGTACAAACGTATCGTAGATTAGCTCTATCAGAAGAGCGAGAGGAGTCAACGGTTGACAAGAGGTTTAGGCTTGACGATGAAATTTGCAGTTCAAATCAAAAGCACAAGCGTCTCGTCGCTACTCATGAGTAGTTGAAGAGTGGAAAGAAAATTATTAAAGCAGGTAACCGCATGTACACGATGCCAAGTGGTTCACTTCGGAGTGTTACCCTGTACATTATTGTAAACAATCAGACTCTATGAACAGTTGTGCACTGGTGCAGAAAGGCTGTCGTTATTATCACATATTAACTCGCTGTAGTAAGTTATTTCTAATGTACAGTAGTAGTACTGTCCCGTTTTGTGATTGGTCCATTTCACCTAGTCATTTGTCCCAGTCACTATCAATCATTTTCCATCTTACTTTTCAACGTGTATATTCAGTAGACTGAGATCAGCTGAGCAGTAACAGAATTCATTTGATTCAGCTGAAATCTAATGATAATCCACCAACCTGGAAAATATAGGAATTCCGAAGATTTTTACTCTGTTTCTGCTTTTGGCTTTCGGAACAAATCTGAAACAGCCCCCAGACGCTAACGGTTTAAATTTCGATTATAATAGTGTTCAACCTGGCAGAGAGAAGAAAACACGGGAGTTAGCTTCGAATAATGAATGATTTCCAAGTGCCGCAAAAATGATTTGACAGCAGCAGCAAGAATAGGAAGTTCTTCCCCCAGGGACCAAGATTTGTGTTCCTATTCGAAATATCAGTCACCATAGATCCTCGATTCCAAGTCGACTGACAGTATGGATTTGAAGTCTTTCAGCAAATAAGAAATTGGGTTACTGCGTCAGGTCTCATCTCTATTCCCTTCCAGTCGAAAGTGAACCTTTGTATCCATTAGGTTGTAAACTGATGAGGAAACTCCCTGTGCTATCTGTAGTCGTATTAGAAATGAAAATGATCAGACCTCCATCTCACGTTGTTTATGCACCTACTATTGCATCTTTCAAGTAGAGACTCGATGAAACCACGGTACACCTCACATTCTTACACTACTACAAGCAAACGCAAATTCACTGTAGCTTAAGATGTTTATTATCTCCTACCTGGAACTCTATGTGATTTCGTTTTCGGTGTGAGACGATTCAAATGTGTAAATATCCTATAGGGACAAGAGAAGCACGAGCCTGTAAGTTATTCCCATAATAAAACGTTGACCTTGAACTTTGACTTTAGCAATGTAAGCACATTTTTTCTAATAAATTATTTCTGTTTCATAAGGTTGCTTATTCTGATCAACACACCTAATCTAAGAAATGACCTCCAAATGTTGACCTTGAAGTCTGCTGCTTGTTGAATAGGCATTATGCAGAGTTCCCATACCCAGACCGGATAAAACATCTGAGAGATTTTGGCCTGCAGTTGAAACCGAGAGGCAACTGTTGTATCCCTGTATAAGTAGGTAGATAAACACGCAATGAGTTAGGAAGTACGTTTATTGTAGAGAGCACATATGTACAATACCTGTATTAAGCTTCGGAGTCATTTTTATAAATAAATTCTAATGGTGCTTTTACCGAGCCTTTGTTGTTTTACAACTGATGCACCAGCAACCGCTGTCGAAATAGAAAAATCGTACATTTTAATGGTATACCGGCTAATAGAAGCAAAAATATAAGCAGATATTCTTGCGGGATATGTTGCGACTGATGTGAGGTAATATCATATCCAATGACACGTGAATGGGGCTCCAAACACTGAGCTTTGGGAGGAACAGATGTGATGAAAGTGTCAGGGTGCTGTTGCACGAATTTGGTCAATACCTGTATTCGGCTTGCACTATACGTACTCCGCTCTCGTCTAACCTTGCGGTCACAAAACCCCAGAGTCAAATCATAAGCTGGGTTTGGCCGGAACTTATGCATCAGTCGGTTACCGCCTCCAAGAAAACCTCTGTGATGTCATGCACGACTACCCCATCTCGGATTTCCCCCCNNCCCACTTTGATTTGTGAGAAAAAAGTTTATATTTTCCACTTCGGATAAGTTCAGTGTGATGTAAGTCGCATCTTCTTTTGTTTTCACGCCTTGGTTTGCTGGTAACCTTAACTCGTAAAATTTGATAGATATCCTGATTGACTTTCTCTCTCTCCAGAATGTATGTGTGAGAGAGTAAGTGAAAAGTTGAACCAGCGCATGCGGAATTGATGTTTGAGGATAAAAATCCAACTTTTCGACACATGTGGTTGCTCATATACGAACTGATTTGGGTCCGTCTTGACCATCTGCCTTTGATCAGGTCTCTCAATCACCGGAACTGATCGTCTTGATTTGCCAGCGGACGATGTGTGGATTACATTCCAGACCTGATAAGTGATTTTGGTAATGAGCAATCTGACCGTGAACAACCACCTCGTTATCCAGGTTCAAATTGCTTCTAACACTGGGGTTCACTGATGCATTGCACTGGTCACCGTCACCGTCATCCCTATCCCCACCCCTTCGAAAAAAATAAATAATAGTTAAACCTATATCCGTGATGGTGTTTGTGTGAAGCGCCACGATCAGCCTACAAGAACCCACACGAGTATAGCAAAGAAGAGCTACTGAACTCATCAGAGACCGTCCAGATTAGGGTGAAAACACTTAGGCAGCTGATAGAAAAAGTTGTTTACGTTAGTAAATTGTCGGGACTCGAAATGGCGTCTTTCTAATTAACGATAGCGGTAGAATGATGCCAATGTTTGGCACCTAGTGTTCCTGTAATGATACAGTCTCGATCGCAGTTCCAGGGTACACCCCGTAATAAGGTTTTATGTGCGGAATAATTGCAGACATAGCTAATGATACGGATAAACGTGGTGAGGTCCATTTAGAGTTATTCGTCTTTTCATGGCTTGTTTACCTACTTTTCACCCCTATGAATGAGCACAAATAAATGTGTAACGTTATGCTTTGGATGTGTAACTATCCAAGACCTTGATCGCCACCAGAAACTTAGATCGAAATCAGTCATTTTATGATTGCCACATGGGCATAGACAGCATTGGTAAAATATCAAAACTCATGAAGTAAATATTCTATTTACTTATCCATTTTCATGATCTTCTCAGATGCATTAGTACAGGCGGTTTGCACAGGAGGCGACAAGCGTTGAGTTGTGGGAATGAATATTTCATAGTTGGCCTCTGAGTCTGTCGGTAAGGTATGTGACTACTGCTGGGGCTAGACTTCCGCCTTGTTATTCCCTCCGGGCTCCTCATGAAATTTACTAGAGACCGATTATAATAGACTACCGATTGTCTGTTGCCAATAGAACAGTGAATGGAGCAACGCTGCCCGTGATGAACCGTGAAATTCTGCCTATAGAAATCTGATGTGCTTTAACAGCTACGATGGTACATAAGTCGTTCACTGGAAAAGTATGAACAGATCACCAGACAAATGATGGATAACTGGAATTGTGAAAAATTCTCGTGCAGTTAATAACCTGTTGAAGGATCGAACATGACTGTTTTATTGACATCAGCATAAGGATGAATATACAGGTGCGCACTGAGTACATGATACATTGCGCACTTACAGATGAAGTGAACTATAGAAAACTATAGAAAAACTATAGAGAAGAAACGGTATTCAATGTAGACCGGTAATGTTTATATGTAAACTGATAAATGCCATTGGGGGTGGGGAGAGATGTAGAACTGATCACTCCATCAATTTTAAACTAGTGGAAGTAAGAGCAATCGGCCTGAAACGCTTCGCTAATGGGGTCTTTGACGTTCCTTTGGGGATGGGAGTAATTCTCACTGGACGCCAGCAGTCTGGAATAGTTCGGAGTTCGAGTGAAAGATTAGCTGTGTGCAAGAGATCTGTGGTAGTGGCACAGCACCACGTTTAAGAAGGGTAGGACTTGAGTTGTTTGGACCAGGTGCGGTCGACACCTTGAGATAACACATATGTTTATGCATTTTATTAGAGGTAACGGGATCAAACGCAGGTAGGATGTTCGGAGAACTGGAGTCAATATAACTGGTATATGTGTTGGGTGAAGAATGAATAAATGCAGTATTCAGTTTTTCGATATCAATAGAGGGACCGGAAATCACTTTCTTATCCCAATAGTGTAGATTGATTTCACGCCACATAGATTTACAGTTCCTCGTTCCAAAAAGGTGACTTACTTTTTTACGGTGAAGACGTTTAGGAAAAAGCCTTGATATTCTGCCTTGTTGAAGGAAAAAAGTTATCAAAGGATAGTGTATGTCAAAAACACGGTTTAACACATCGGTTAGAAATGTCGTATTGAACAACAGGAGTGTATTTAAAGGAAAACCATCGGTAACTACTTTAAGAGACTCTCTTAGCAGAGCAATGTTGTCTGGGGAAAGATTTCGCTGACGGAACATGATGATATGTTTGGGTCGAGTAAAAGAAAAATCTCCTGAGTGTGAGTAACTCTTAGGTCTGACCAGGATCGGGTAGTGATCACTGGTGCCTAAGACCGAGAAATGTTTGATAAAACATGTGTCAGTGTGATTTGTGATGATTATGTGATAGAGCTGCGAGAGGTTCATCTAGTTGGTGCAATAATAAGGTCACTGACGTTTAGATCGAATAAAGGGTGCAGAAGGGGGAGGAATCATGGCAAAAGTCGCTTGTTACTAGTTGAAAGCTATCAGCAAGATCTGGCTCCACGAACGGTAGGAAATGATTTTAAAATTTTTCCATACCTGAGAACCTACAATAGGGTGCAATTTATAAGCTAGTGTTGGCGATAAAAAGGAAAGCAGGAAAATTGGTGGTGACAGTCAAGCAATTAGTGCCATTTTGTGAACAGTGGAAAAGAACTTCGAACATGTCACACTACTTGCAATTGATACAGATAATCACACCGCTTCCCAATTTCTTCCCAAACCGTTGCCCATGCTGTAGGAAGAAGACAAAATTATCGAATAAGAACACGGAGTTTTCGACATCCATGACACCTGGAGAAACAAGACAAAAAGGGTGCGAAATTCCTTTCGCTGGAGCAGGTAGGATAAATCCGGAAACTTTCTAAACACAGAACGGACATTGTTATTGTTACAATGATAGTCAGCCATCTTTCTGGGAGTAGTGCAACCGGCAGCAGTTTACCAACCGGTACAAATGCATTTTCCGCGTCTGCAGTATTTGTCCGTTTGACTAGCGACTGGCACTCCGACACTCCTGACAACTGATGTATAGTCTGGAGTACTTTCAACTGGAGCTTTTTTGTATTAGAGAATAATTCAATCTGTTTAGCAAAGTTGTAGTCTTACAACACATAGAACTAACAATCAAGCACTGCTGTGTAACCGTTTTGGCCATTTACTTGACCGATTGAATCAACTGAATATATAAAGAGCTGGGAGCAGTGTAAAGGTGTAAACTAAGAAGGGAATCCGTCTTGTTCAGCGTAAGAAGTTAGTCGCTTCGTGATGATAGGCCACTATCCGGATGCTGAAACCTGGAACCGACAAAGAGCTATTGGCTTCAGACGTCCATTTGGCACTACAGTGATTTTAAATTCCTGGATTCCGATTGTATCCGAAATCCACATATGATGAGGTCTATCTATCCAGATTGTAAAGACCAGTAACATCTCTTTGTATCATAACTGACCCTGAATTTAGTTGGCGATTTCAGGAAATTAACTCTCACGATAAGTAGAGTTGGACTCGACGATATACTTGAAAATTTGAGGTTTGTTTTATTTCTTAGATTTGACAACAGTAGAGTTGAAAACGGAAATTAATATACTATCCATGACTGATTCGAAACGATAACCGTCTAAAGTTGCGTACCTAACTGCAAGTACTCATCTCTCTGGAAAAAGTATCACGTAAGGGACTGTGAAACGTATCTTTTGTCAATGGAGGGCACCGTGTACTTGTGCTCTTTTGCCAATAGGTTTTGGGCAAAATATGGCTAAAATGCTGTATTGTAATCACTTGTTATTGTTGTAATTTTTGTAATAACCGGTGTCCTGTCCTCAACCATGCACAAAATGTTGCAGATTACCTGCCAGTTCCATCGTCGGCTCATTTGCTTGAAACTGGAAATCGTGTTCCTCGAACATATTGCGCTTTCGATACGCAACTGAATCATGCAACTCGTGTTGTACCGGGCGAGTGAGCGCGCGACGGCGAACGACGAAACGAATGCAGGAAGTGATATGGGAAAATGAAGAACCGAACTCTTTTTACAGTGTGTCATCACCAACTCAAATCATTCGGATTGTGCCATTACCCTTTCACCTTTCTCGCCATCTCCCTCTCCTTCCCGCACTTTTTTCATCCCATATCACGTTTCATTCTCCGGCTAGATGAGCATGAGATCATAATGGTAATATTATTTTCAGTATTACTATTCGTTAATCTGATCTGTGTTCCATTAATGCATTTTGCACAATGTGACCAGCAGCTCACTTTTCCATCTTGTAAACAAATCGCTGAGTTTTTTGACATGAAGAAAATGACGTTTCAGGCAGCTGGGTGAATGTTTCTGTTCACGCTTTGACGGACTTTTGTCCACATCAACCTGGGGACATTTTCGACAGCCCATTCATGTACCGTTTTGTTTTCTATGGTGTTAATGGTTAAAATATTTCCAACTCAAGTGATATTTTATACTGCATTGCGTAAAGTCCACCACTGAACACTGAGTTAATCACTTTTGGTCGCAAAAACTCGCTCGAAAACGTATCTGGTCTAACAGTATTCTTGCTCATCTATAGTTCTTATTTGTCAATACTTTCCCAGACATGTACTACGTACGACTGGTTGACCAGTTGACGACTCGCAATTTGCTTATTTCGTGTGTCGCTTTCGGTTATCATCAGAGAGCTCTACTTTAAATAGTGATTTTCTTCATTATCTATGCTACGCACGCATTCACCTATCAGCCCCCATTGCTAGTCCAATCCCGTGATTAAGTTGATCATGAAAGACACTGACGAATACCCTTCCAATTCGTTTTGTGCGCTAGTTTGACCTAGTTTTAAGTCATCGTTTCATCGATTGATTTACTCTCACGATCATTCACTAAATCGTTAACCTGGTCCCGATCAGCATGCTCTCTTGTGTGTTCTGATTTCTTCTGCTGGGTTACGGGACCCAAAAGCTATTATGCATAGCATCGACGTTGGAACTCGGTCCTAACGGTTCATTTGAATGTTCAACCAAACATCCAAACATAGGTGAATGTATTTATCAGAACATAGTTGGATTTCAGAAGCTAGACATAACCAACTAAGGTAAAACGTCTATACGAGACGCCCCAGCTGACATTCTATCGGCTCTGTATTGCGGGGAAAGGCATTCACCAACCTAGCAGGTAGCAAACCCAAAATGTTCCAATGGGCCTGGCCTTCCACCAACAAGATGGATCTGCTCTCTTCGTGGTGGGAAATGATTTCCATGACTACTCTAAAGGACTTTGATGAAATTTGCCTAAGTAATTTGTCTCTTTGAAAGCCCAGATATTTTGCCATTGCGACGAAAAGCAAATATTTTCTTTCCTTATCCTTAGTTAAAGTTCTTTCGGAGCAAATTTCCTTCATTTTCGTTTGTAAGATTCTGTGAACAGCACAATTCCAAGGTGCACCTGTCGATCAGTGAGTAGTGTTACGTAGCATGAGAAGGTCAATAAGTATTTGCCTGTGGTCTGCTTGCTGTGATTGTGAAAATCCGAGGGCTCACTGGTTTTTACCCTATCGTTTCAATGGGTGCAGTCAATTAAAGATAGAGGGGATTCTCGTAGATGCTAAGCAACTAAACCACTACGTTTTCGCGCAAATCCGTCGACACATTCTGAATTCCGATGATTAAACATTTTGTATGAGCGTTTACCGAAATTCACCTGTGTCCTATCATGCTCGTTTACTGCCAAGTGAAATTCAGCTTCTCCCAGGACTATAAAATCTCCCTATTCTCTCTTAATAAATTCCTTTTTCCTACTGTTAACTGTGTTCCGTGTGACAGTTGGCTTGGTTAGTTGTTGTTTTGTAATCTGAAATATAAACTTCAGTGCTTGCAAATGTTACACAACACAATGCGATGGGAGAAACGTGAAAAATAAAATTTCAATGAGCATGCAATCGATACACTTTGGATCTCCTTGGGACTCCGGAAACCAGTCAATCGACTCACATCACTGTCTATTTTAACTACTTAAATTCTTTGATATTTCACTGGGTAAATAAAAGAACGTTTATTCGGGAATATATTCAAAACTGGCCAGCCCAAATTCTTAAGTTTAAGTTTCCCTGTTATTGTGAAATTGCTGATCTCGATTGTGGAGTGCAANGAGTGCAACGTACAATATGGTTTGGCATCCAGACCGAATCGTATTTTACACATCGTGATCCAGGTAGATACCCTAAAATTGGTTGAACCAATCGCAAAAGATAATGAAAGTCGACGGCGTATTTCAGGAGTAAGGGTTTGAACAGAAACCCGAAGAATTGGCAGCGAGTCCTGACAGGGACGGCAGACGAGTCCCAAATGGGAAAAAGGGGCTGCCCAATGCTCCCCGTCTGTTATCAAAAACACGGGCATCAAACTAAAATGTTTTCTGTGTTCGGTGTCCGGCCACAGTTGGTTGAGAAAATTATGGATGAATCCGACCGATTATTAAACGGTTTCCGAGTTAGAATCCACGGAAAAACACACGGAAACGGGAAGCATAGTGCTATACTCATATCTGAATCGATGACGGAAGACACACATCAAAAGAATTATGGAAAGCGATATGCGAGAAAAACATTCACAGTAAATTTACACACAAGAGCACATTAATATCCATGTAGAAACTGAAGAAAAAGATAATATTCAAGCATAAAACAACTTCGAGGAAACAACAGAACAAGCAAAGAAATATATACCCAAACACATGAAAACATAACCAACATAATCACCGTCACGTTGCCAACCGGATGACCGGTCAATTGCATGAGGAATAACATGCACGAATACAGTGTGTGCAGGAGAGCGAAGGGTGGCGGCGCGGGGGAGTGGCGGCGGCGGGAACGTTCTGATATGCCGATTTATGTCTGTGTGAGCATTTTTCTATCGATTAATGTCTCTGTGCTGTTTGTTGTCTCGTCCTCAATCTGTTCGTGTTGATTGTTGCTCGATTTTCTTGATCCGTTTGTTTTGCTCATTTCTGTGTAGTTCTGGTTATTTGGGCAAGTGGTCTGTTCGGAATGTGTCGGCCCTGTGGCCTAATGGATAAGGCGTCTGACTTCGGATCAGAAGATTGCAGGTTCGAGTCCTGCCAGGGTCGTATAGCTTTTCGTTCCCATCAACCAACCATCGGTCGAGCGCTAGCACATACGAATAGGCAGCAAAAACAATGCAAAAACGACACACGGCCAGCTCTCTTACACACAACTGTGCACAATCGATGCATACACTAAAACCTTGTGCATCGAGCGAGAAGCACCGGAACGCGGGCCACATTCATCCAACCAATGCTACACAGAGACGAAGAAGAAGATGCACAGAGAATGCAATTGACCACACGGTTCAGCCATGTGCATTTTCATTCAAACTTACATCCGACAAACTCCAACTCACTCACATTCACATTCACATTCACATTCACATTCGCAATCGCAATCGCATTCACAATCAAACTCACAATCAACTGTAAGTCCACGTCCAACTCCACGTCCACGTCCACGCCCACGTCCACGTCCTTCTACAAGTCCTACTACACCGTCACGGTCACGGTCGCGGTCACGGTCACGGTCACGGTCGCGGACGAATGAGACAAGCGAACGAAGTCTCGCATGAGCCGTTTCACAATCACCTCGGATCGCCTGTCCACATTTGGGCAAGCGAGATATCACAACTGGTCCACAGCCGTTGGAAGTGCGTGCGCATTCAGATCAGGCGAGAACCGGGTGTCGTTGTTCAGTTGATCTGTGCCATGTGCACGCTGTCGAGGTTGTTTGCAATTTTTCATTCTCCTTCAAGCAATGAAAAGGAGCGAAAGAGACTAACTGATACAATGCCTACTCACATTTGCACAGCGATCGCACATACAGACTAGCGAGCCATGGACGCTTACTTACTTCAGTCAGCATGGGCGAAAATCAAATTGTGAATGGGATAGCAGTGCACAAGTCTCTTTTTCTTCCCAACACGAATTAATGTCATCCAACCGTAGCATCCTGTCCACATATGCTGCATCAGATTGTGCGCGTCAGTCCAGCTCAAACTATGGACGTATGTGTACCGAATCAGCCCATTCCCGTGAAACCACAAAACTCACGCGATCTCTCTCTCTCCAGCGCGCGCGCGCGCTCGCTCTCTTGATCTCCCACTCGTTAGATCCCTCTCGGCTCTCTTGCTCCCTTCCGCGCTCCATCCGTCTAACGTGGCGCACTCAACTCCCTATCAATTGCATGATGAATCGATGCGGGAATGCAGTGTGTGCGGCCTCCGGGTAGAGCGCAGGTGAGATTTCGGAAAGAGAGGGGAACGTTCTGATATGCCGATTTATGTCTGTGTGAGCATTTTTCTATCGATTAATGTCTCTGTGCTGTTTGTTGTCTCGTCCTCAATCTGTTCGTGTTGATTGTTGCTCGATTTTCTTGATCCGTTTGTTTTGCTCATTTCTGTGTAGTTCTGGTTATTTGGGCAAGTGGTCTGTTCGGAATGTGTCGGCCCTGTGGCCTAATGGATAAGGCGTCTGACTTCGGATCAGAAGATTGCAGGTTCGAGTCCTGCCAGGGTCGTATAGCTTTTCGTTCCCATCAACCAACCATCGGTCGAGCGCTAGCACATACGAATAGGCAGCAAAAACAATGCAAAAACGACACACGGCCAGCTCTCTTACACACAACTGTGCACAATCGATGCACACACTGGAAACTTGTGCTTCGCGGGCGATTTTAGAATGCCGTCAAAGGGATTCTTTTGGTTCTCGTTCATGGAGTATTTTTTGCGTTTTTTTGTTTGACTCTTTCGGTCCTTGGAATTACGTGAATTTCCTCGTGTTAGTCGTTTATTTTCGGTTGGCTTTCGGTTATGCCATGTTGTTTGGGAAATATTTGAGGACGATTTTAATTGCGTAGCTATTCTCTCAGGGAATCTCTGATCGTGTTTGCCTTTGTACTTAATCATTTCAATTATATTTTGTTGTTTGATTGGAGTTTTCTGTGTTTATTGACGCTCGATGCGCTGTTATTCCTATGCATGTTTTTTTTCGATTCGTTCCGGTTGATTGCATATTTTCTCGTCGGCCCGGATCAGTCAGTTTGTCCCATAATCTCATGGCACGTTGAGCTGGAATGAGATGAAGGTTTTTTAAAATGTTTGTTTACGTGCCTTATTTACTCCATTGTGTTGCGTTTTTATCTTCGTACCGAACTGACTGTCTGGAAGTCTTCTGTCCATCCATAGCTAACCCGGTTTTGCACAGAAGGTTACTGTGTTGAAAATATATGTTTGTATCTTTCGCAAGTTGTCAATAAGTCCTTTTTCGTTCTTCCTGTTCAACTTACGTAAGCTGAGTATGACGAACTTCATTATCAGAGTATGCATTAGACAATTGCTTATGTTTGAACAGAAAACCGTTGTATATTAGTGTGATTGTCGTCATCATGATTTTTTGTCTGACCGGAATTTGGGTTTCATCATGTTCATATTCATCCTAGCACGTCGGATAACCTGCGCTCTAGTGATGTTTACTGTTCCAACCTACCCCGGATTCGCTTCCAACTTTTGCATCCGCACATCGAAACATTCTACGTTTTACAATTGATTAGATTACAAAAAACCCACTTCCTATGTACATTTTCGGTGACACGCAACCCCATGGTGAAAAGTCATTTTTGAAATCTCACTACTCGCGAGTAGCATAACCATGACTATCTGTAAAGAGTTTATCACAGAATTACGGACTCGATCACCGTAGCATATTGTTAGTATGAAAAGCCATCAATCAATCGGATGACACTCAGTGATGTCTTGGAAAAACTAAAAGTCTGTAATAAAGCTTATCGCTCTTTGGTACGTTAAAGAAGGAAACGAATGCCTCAATGGTAACTAGGTAGATAAGCACGTAGTTAATTAAGCGATGCGTTTATTGTAGACGGCTAATATGTAGCCGGTGCATAGACTGAAAAGCAAGGAGAATCGAACAACGCGTAGGAAGGCAGGCATGCCGACACAGGCTCACACATCACACAACATCCATATGCTGTCAAGCCGCCTTTTGGTCAGCCAAACAATTAACCAATCAATCGATCAATCAATCTGGTCACAAGCATGTGTGACAAACGTATCAGTTAGTTGTAGGCCACAAAATCAAGTCTCCTTCCACAAACACGTAGGGGGTAGTCTTTTCGAAGGTGAAAGTCATGAAATAATAAACCTTGCGTAGTTTTAACGTCTTCTGGATCCGAGTAAAAAATATGTTGTATTTTTCCTGACCTCCCAAGTGCAATCCCGGAATGTTTTCTGTCCGTTTTGAATTGAGACGGGCAAGGTTAGGGCGGTAGAAATCTGAGAAGTGACTCATAATTCATTTTGGTTCACTTTTGGTGTGCTCACATTTTCGATTTTCAAGTGCAAAACGAATCTGGAATTACCCCTCTCCTTTTTAGTGTGATGAATCCTTCCTTTCTGACGGACTCCGTGTCAGCTTGCGGCACGATTATGTGAATCTTGATAGGGGCAGATTTTGTGAATTTATACTTTGGTTTTTGGTGCTCCTCCGATTGAATGATCGGATTCGACTTTGTTGCGATTTGTTTGCCCACCGAAGATAAAACTGAGGCCTTTTCAGTCTTTGACTGGAAATTCGTTATGTGATGTTTACTTATCTGTACATGTGTGCATTTGCGGAATTGCCCCAGAATTTGCCCGATGAGCCGGCTATATATTTGCCGTCTAAAATAAACGCGTTGCTTGATTCACTACGTGCTTCCCTCCGTAC
>UZAN01040326.1:68242-82046 GCA_900618425.1 Echinostoma caproni | reverse complement strand
CTTGTTTACCTTTTGTTTTGATTATTTTTATTTCATTCTGCGCGACGAACAATGTACATTCTTAACTGAAATGTAAGCACATATGCTTACAAAAGTTACAAATACAAAAAAAATACAAAAAATAATTAAATACACGAAAGGAATCACACAACCCAGAATAGTTGAATGAAAGCGCAATCATCATTAACGCACCGGTCTCGATAAACTTATCCCGATAATGCTGTATTTAAAGACTCGACGACGGACCCCTAGGGCTAATCTAATAGATTCAGTCCGCTGAAGCGTAAACATCTACCCTAAACTTAATACAATATGATCAGTTAATTTCTATAGCTGATCTCACTTTTTGCTGTTTCCATCAAACCCAAATTTTTGTAAAATATACTTAAAAACAACGGTTTTCCAGGAGCATCGATCCAAACAATATGATAATCAATCGCAATGGAGGTTTACACAAATGTTCACTCGAAATAAAAGAGGACTACTTTCGTGACTTGAATGAAGTGGAAATTCTGTTTTAAATATTCTGCCTGATGGTTGCAGTTTCCTTTCATCCCTCATTTATTGACTCGTTTAGAAATGTGGGGCAGAACAGTGGAACACTCGAGAAAATTCCTATTTTAGGCTGTTTGACAGATGGACTGTGAGCTCCACGTATAGCGCTATACACAGACCAAGTCAAAGATAATGTTAGCCATTATTGTAGAAAAGAAAGAGCAAAGGTTTTAGGGATTGATGATTTCAACTCGAGACTTTTTCAGTTTTTCAAACGCCTATGACTCATGGAAAGGGGTTTGTAATGCATCCAATTACTGTCCACGATTCAGTTCGTGACAATGCTAGCTCATTTCTTGATCAATCACCGAGAGGTAAATATTGCCAATATATTATCCTTTGTTCACGCTGTGAATCCAGATTTAGTGCTGGTCCATCTGTAACCTGATACAGTTGTCAAAACAAAGTGAAATTGATAGCGTGTGATGAAGATATAATCTGCAAACTGCATGGAGTGCCAGAGGGAATCTTTAGCTGCTCGATGGAATGGTGGGGGGGGGAGAGGAGCCGGCACACATCATGGGTCTGGAATGAATAAATAACCCATTCGATGGCCGTCGACTCGCGCGCTGCGGACAAGTTACCCGTACGGTTTTGAAACAAACTATTTTCGCTAGACTGAGTGCCCCCCCCCACATCTCTTTCTCCCGGTCATATTTAGAAATGGAACAATGGTTAGTATTTGTGAATAGATTATCAGATAAACCAAAAAACGCATGGAAACTACAGAAAAAAACAATTTTCTTTTTAATTTCAATGGATCAAATGCCTTAGTGGAAAGAACAGAGTCATCAACTTATACGGATACATTCGTTTATTGTATGACAAACATTCGGGATTCGGTGAGTTGATTAGTTTATCTGTAACTGGTCACCTGCATTTCATTCCTTTTGGAAAACTGTCTCTTAAGTTCATGCTCGTCCTCGAATACTTTTCGTTATAATGAAGATATTTGCCCTCAATACAGCTATTGATCGAAATCATCGGATTTCTTTCATAATACTCGGTACAAAATATTTGATAATGGGTAGCAGTAAATTCCGAAAAACTGTAAATCTTACAGGGCCTGTGACTATCGCGTCACTTTAAATATTGGTACAAGAGAACCAAGAACATTGCAGTGGAAGAGAAGGTTTAGAATAAATACTGTTCAGGGATATTATATTGGAAACTGAAATATATTTGCTAATTGAGAATCATGTCGTAAGAGTTCAACCAATACCTGAAGTTTGTCAAAATTTGATGGAAATGAAGAACCTCGGGAACATAGAATATCCGGATTAAATGTACAAATCAAGCTCTTATACCAAAATTATGAATATTTTGAGTCATTCAACTCACTGTATTGATACTATTGACAAAATATTGAAAATTGGTTCTCGTAACTCGGGTGAACTGGATTCCATTTTGCCTGTTCGCCGAGCTTGGCAATTTGTTTGCAAAGTTTTCATCATAAGCCGAGAGGACATCATCAGTGGCCACTTTATAAGCACTAACTATGCCACCGCGGCTAGTGATGAAACGTTTGCAAACAAATTGCCAAGCTCCACGAGCGGGCGAAATGGAATATTGATACTATGTCAAACACGCTGATCGAAAAAAATGATGCATTGAAAAACATAAATTGCAGAATTTCTTAGATTGGTTATCGTGAGTTTAAGTTAACCGCGTGAATATCTGAAGACGTGGAATGTTGTCTGAAATCTTGAAAAAACGAAAAAAAATAAAAGCGTTGAGATTTCATGAACTTTAGTTCGATTGTGATCAGCAAATGGATGTGTCCGTCTGTTTTTACCCGTTCAGCTCTAATGTATTAGTTATTAGGGTTTACTGCAAAAAACACCTTCAAGTCTCCAAAGCAATAAACCAATGCGCATCGTACGTTTGCATGGGGTTAGAACATCTACGGTCGAGAGCAGCACGGCGGATCACGCAACATTTCATTGTCCTTTTTTTCGGGGAGCGCACAACTTTCATACTCTCGTCCCAACTGATTTGGAAGTCCAGCCCCGTGAACCGTCTATTTTTCTCTCTCTCCTACTGGGGAACGATTTTTAGCTCGTGTTAAAACTGCCTGAAAGTTATGCTAGGTGAGAAGTAAACGGTACTGGCAAAACGTCATAGCTGGTTGAAATTTTAGCTCTAGTCTATCTGACAGAAAGCATTAATTAATTTTTTGGGCTAAACAGTTCAACTCTATCCCTGATGTCTGAAACTACCAACTTGATTTGATTACTCAATCACTGATTATAGTATTTTTATGGAATATCTAATTTTATTTACACTGGAAAGCAATAATGTTCTTCGAAAATTACAGTGAAAACTAATCCCACAGTTGAGTTCATTTGGGGGGAGTCGACTGTAGGTCTGCATTAACTGGTTATAACTGGTGTTCATGAGAGCCGAAATGCGCGAATACGTATTTTAATGGTTTTTTGTTTTTGCGGAATCCATATCAAGTAATATTTTACGTTTGATCAGCTTAATTTCATATATTCGTGTTGCGTAAGTTGAAACTTTAGTAAACGCAATCATTGAACAGCCTGCTTCAACTCATTCATAGATGCGATGATACAACTCATTTTCGGAAGCTTCTCACAAGTTCATTGTAGCATTGAACGTCAAAGTGTACGACTGGATCCGAGCTACCAAGATATAAATGCTTAACAGTGACTACGGTGATTTACAAGCCAATGTAATGCTGTCACTCTTGCGTTTCTAGTGAAGGAACTTATTGGGAATGTGACTGAATGAAGTTCAACCAACTGCACAAAGTAGTCTAGGTTTTTTTCGCCTTCTGCTCCTTAATTCAAGTTGAATTCTCGCCAGTTCCCTAAACTATATGTTCATCGCGTTATTCAACCGCATCCTACACCTGTCATTTGAAACAACACGAGAGTGAATGCAATGGAACTGCTCGACGGAATTAAGAACCTGTGAGGGGGAATACGTTGCGCAGCAACTTTATAAACCTTGATGATCCTAATTAGCAATGTGCGTCCTTGGAACCCTCTGGAGATTGAAAAAAAACACATTCTGGCAGGAATAGTGTAAGAGTCGACGGACCGACAAGCAACTGAACAAATGGCCTGTTGCAATCTATGCGTGATAATGTGCAGCACGCATCTGCACGCACAGTGTGAGTTTTGTCATTACTCGCCTTAGCCCTACATCCCGGGGGACGGATATGAGCACTATATCGGAAATCGAAACCGTCAATATGCAGTACAGAAGAGATGTTATCTAAATCTGATCCATGTTTGCACTGGAAGAATTATCCAATATAGACTAGTATTTCAATTTTGATTAAATGTGCAAACTTGGTCGTGTAAATGACACAAACTGAAAAACTAGGAAGCACTGAACAACAGCTTTAACCAGATTGGGTCGAGGGTTATTGTGCGACCGAGGTTACGCACTTAAGTTTTGACTTATCACTTCTCCCCTTAGAATGGATCGCTACAGCCTAGAAGTCGAACGCAAATGGTTTCTGTTCATCTTATACATGTAACGACCATTCTCTAAATCATAGTATAGGGCTCGCTGAATTCTTCCCGGAGTATCGCTATTAAAGTTGTATGAACAAACGATGAATTTCGATGAATTTCATCCACAGAACAAATGAATCGTGAAATGAAAGGCAGGGAACCACTGAACGGTTGTTCCGACCTGGGTGGGTCTCATCAGTAGCGCGAAGCCACCGACCCAAATGAGGATCGAACCCGGGATCTCATCAGTAAGACAATAGCCCACTCAACCACCGGACAGCTCGTCAAGTGATTTTTCATTTTGCCTTTACAGAATATATCACAACCTATCTTTGAGGGCTTGTTGCGAGTAGCACAGCTGACTTATCTCAGCACCAACCTTCAGGGTTATGTAGTGAATTAGTTATGTAAATAAATCATAACATGAAAATCCAGAAAGCACTGGAATGACCATTTTCCTTTCGCTCTGATGAACCTTCAACGTAAGTTACACATGTCTGATATTTCCATCCCGAGGATGTTTTTTATTTACACAGTGGTAACTGAGATCTAATTTGATTTAGCCGAAAAGCCACATGCATCATTCCATGTAGTCGAGATGAAAACAGAAAATACCATTCAACTTGGTTAGTTCAAGGCTTTTCACCACGTAGCGAGGACCGTGTGAAAAATCACTGGGAAAATACTTGGTTTAGCTTCGGGCGACCTATGCATCATGAGTGCACGAACAGCCAGGCGGGCAGGAATGCAAATGAGCTTCGTGGGGTTGCATATTAATGATTTGACACACAGTCCCCTAGTATGTATGGGCTTCGCATACGGTACGCATTGAAAAAACCTCACCGAATGACACGTGGGATAATATAAAGATAAGATGAAATCGAGAAAAAATACACGTTTTTGATCCGTTTGAGTAGAAAATAAAAGGAATAGCCTGAGAAGACCTCATATCCTCATACACTTTTCCCTCCTTTATGCATTTCTGAAAAAACATTTAAGGTTATGTAACGGAAGATATAATTTGTGATTACAGTATAGTTGTGATTTTCCATGTCAGCTGATCAGCGACCACGTATACCTACGTTTAAGGTAATCCATGGAGTGTGCCCAATGTTCCTCTTCCAAAAGCTTTATACAATTGACAATCTGAGGTTGCTGTGTTCAGTGGATGACGTCATTGGTGTGAACTTGCTACCAATTTTAGTTGAACCCGTTCCCTAACTTGTTATGTATCCGATTATGCCCCTTCTTCATCCATTTGCCGATGTCCAAGACTATCTCTCGTGGTGAGCCATTGTCCCCTTGCTTCTTCACTCGATAGGTAGCTGCGAATTAATTCTGATCCATGTGGTCTTCATAAATGAACCATCATGTTGAATTTTATGTACACGATGTAGCGCTTGAATTCAAAAACCTTGATGTAAATTAAATCTTCTTGATCCTAGGTAGCAAAACATCTATCACAGTCCTGGGCCACATGCGCCTTTGAATGAAAGCTTCAAGTTTATACTGATAATTTAAACATTTTGAGGTTCCGTTGACTTATTCCTGAATAGTAATGGTATGATAATCAGTATTGGGTGACGAGCAGTAGTACTGGCGGAGATCTTTCCTGCTTTGATGTGTTTATCTTTTTACTTCCTTGTCATCTATTGAATATACAAATGTATGGCCAACTTTAAGAAAAGGGGACACGGCCATGCAAATGCTGCCTGAGAAAACACTGAACTATGGAAGACGGGCGGTGGCGGCGGAGCGGTTCAAACCCGGGATTTTCGGGTCACAATTTGGTGACCTAACCACTCAGACAAATCAGCTGTGACATTCTTGTTCATAGTGGTCGACGGTCAGTGTGTGAAGTCCTTTCAAAGTACTTGCGATCAAAATTTAAGCGATTGGCTTGCCTGAACATGAGATAAACTCCATTCCTTGAAATACAGGTTGTTAGGTTTATACTTTTGACCCACCTAAGCAAAATTGATGAACCCAACCGACTCTGCTCTTGTGATTCGCCTTTGTTTGCTCCTATCTGTTTGCATTTGTTCATGTAGAGGGCGAACGAATAGTACACTTACTAAGAATAATTACTAGGCATAAATGACCGGTATTATCTGGAACAAATGAGGTGTGCCAGATGGCAATCTGATTAGTGCACTGTAAAGGGTTCGAAATTCAGAGAAACGTGTCACATTCACTATCAGGGGAAAGCATAATAAACTAGCGAACAAGTGTAGTTTTAAACAAAATCCTCTTAGGACAGATATATATATATATATATATGATGTTCAGTTGTTCGCCGAGCTTGGCGATTGAATTGGCGAACAACTGAACATCATATTATACCACTCGAGCTACAAAAACAACAATCAACACCGTTGTTTACAAAACTGTCATATATATATACATCCATATATTTGAAGTAACATGAATAGAACTTTTTTTCGTTTATACCATGAAACAGTGATTTATGATTTTTAAATGTTGAAAATTTGTACTTTCTGTTTTGAATCTCTCTCAGTGCGTGGTAATAGTTTATAGCCAAAGCAACGGAATCTACTGCATAAATTGTTTTTGAGGGTAAAGCAATGGGGTTGCTAATCGATTGTGCTACTTTCAGAATGAACTACAAAATATTGTCCAACTACTCGTAAGCCGTTTGCCAACGTAATCTCCGGATAGGTAGTCCATTTGGAAAACACCAGGTCTCCAGTAAAGTCGCGAATAAAACTCAACTAGTATCTAACACGAAATTCAGATGAGTGTAGCATCGACAGCAAGCTAAGCTTTATTGCAAATTTAACCCACATATGTCTGGTTCATCCGTTTAATTCACGTCTAGTTCCTCCTGAGGAACACAAATGGTTTCTGGAACAGATTTAGTTACAAGCTCTAGCAGCAAGGCACCCATGGCAACCGCATGCGCTTTCCTCATGCGTTCTAGTTTTGCAGGATTTTAATAATATGGAACCAAAGAATTATGCTAAAAATAACTTCAATCTCATAAGACAGTCAATAAAGCATCTTGGACAAGTTCTTTCTATCTACTATATAACAAGCGGTATGGCTTTGCATTAAACGATTCATAAACGTTATTCAACAAATCAATGCCACCTCTTCATGGAGTAAAATGAACGCAACTCAAGAGGTAGCTGGTTGCATGATCAGTGCGGTGAGTCCATTGCGGCTGACAGGGAATAACGAACGTAGCGTTTTGATTTGTCTCCTTTTTTCTCTAGATCATTTTATGTTTCATTTTCCTTCTGACCTTGCACTCTCATTTTGTGATTAATCGCTTCTTCTGGTTCAAATATTGTTCATGACTGACTTGCTCCGTGTTAAATTTTGCTCTACCTATAGGCAACGTAGATGTCCGTTTGGGGGTAGTATGCTCAAACGAGGTGCTTACACAAGTTAAGTGTTGACTTGAGCAAACACCGGTATAGTAAAAAGTATTTCAGCGACAGAATGAGTGCCTGTCAAGTAAAGCAACTCACAATCGGTCACAGTGATTGACTGTTACTGAATGGAAAAATATGAAAAGTGCGTAAAAATCGATTGTTTTCGGTTGGCTAGGAGGTAATTGGTACTAGATAATCACCAAAGATAAGAACGATGTTAACCATTCAAAATAGGATAAAATCTGAAAATGCCAGATAACCGTGTGACGCAAGGCTACAGTTGTCCTCGACATTTAACATCGAAGGAGGGGGGGTAGGGGGTGGTTCACATGATCAAGTCCCATAGACACAATGAAAGCTAGAGGGCTATCCGTATCCAAGCAGAAACAATTCTGATAGAAATACGGACAAAGAGGAGAGAAAGAAAGGAGCGTTTTACTTTAGTGAAACACAAATTTACCATGCCAACTTCTCAACGCCAACCGCATATTAGAGAGTGGGTTTTAAAACACGATTTTCGTGAGAAAAATAAAACCTTTTAAAAGGGCAATGGATCCGACAAAACACTATCAATGTTTGGCGTTTCTGATTAATTCGAATAGTGCAATTACTTCGTCACAGAAACCAAGGACTTCTCGCAAATTTGGGTCTGAGCACCAAAAACTACCCCTCCCTCATATTCCTTCTTCGAGTCTTGTAAGTAAATTGCAAACAAAATACGACTAAAAATGAGATCAGAAGAACTACGAACCATCTTTTTTCATTGTTTCTGTCACATTCAAGACACGTCTGTCAAGACTGTTTGTTTTCGCTCAAATCATGTTAACTGAAAGATAGTTTAAATCAGAGTAATTACGAGGTATTCTGCATGTAAAACGAAATTAGCCATACTATGAACACCATTGGATTTAACCGACAGAAAAAGAGTGGGACGAGCAAAAAAAATTCAGAATACAAACTAAATCAATTCTAATTCGGCACTGCTGCGGTTAGAAGATAAAAGAAACCGATAATATGTCAAGGATTGAAACAGTTATAATAAAACTAAGAATGCCATATATGTCATCCTCGAAGATCTGCTTTCAAGTTGCACTTCCGTGATCATCGTGCAATGCTTATGCATTCACCACAATATAATAGGTGTTACACTAGTGAGTTGTTTGCTTGCACCAAAACCCAGTAATTGGCTTCCCACGGATGTCGTGAGTGGGATAAAGGATTAAGTTTTGCAAAATACAGGAGAAACAAACAGACTATTGGCTTGGTGATCACCGAGCTAAAGACCATCCCGAAAATACTAACGAATTGTTGCAAGTTAGGGGTTTCGTTCTGTGTAAACTTATTTACCTCTCTCCGATGCTGCACTTCAGATAAATAACTCTCATCGTCTCGGCATTGTATTGTGGATTTGGAAGACAATTCGCGCACCGGGAGACGGAATCCTCGACCACTCCTGTGTTTTCGAATAGGATAAATCGGATGGGATAAATGCAAGGAGACAACCAAATGAACCATATCGTTATCGATCGAAAGTCGAAAGATTGCCCAGGGAGTGTTTGATGCTTGTGGTATTTCTGTGCATGATTTTATGGATACAATTAATCATGCTCACATCTTGCCTTGATTTTACCTGACTTTGCGCTACTTAATGGATTTTCAGCCTGAATCCGAGCTCGCACTATTCGATTCCAATTTCTATTCTGAATACTACAAGTTTCCACAAGTTAAGTGGAAATATTCAACACTTCGATCTTTCCCAAACAAGATAGAAATAACCTGGCATGTAAAACTACCTGAATAGACTCATTAAAAGGAGATCGATTCCCGGGGTATAGAGATTCAGTGACGGTTGGCTTTCGATAGTAAGTCACTGTGTTTGGCTAGATTGTTTTACCACACACAAAAGCAAACAACTTCGCAACAAAGATACTTATTGCAGTCTATCGGAAACAAACATGTAATGTTTTGTGAGTTTGCCAATCAGAACCAATTGCACCAATGTATGTTCATAATAAGAACCAGTAAAGCAGGAAATCGACGTCACTTAGAATTTGATCTCGCTCTCTCTCTCTTCATTAAGCTTGAGCTGCGTGGCCCTCCTTCTCTAAGCTTAAACACACATACACAAACATGTGAATAAGAATTTCTCGATCATGAACAAAACAGTAAAAGAAAGCAGGAAAGTATGTGGTGTTGCAATCTGGTCATGAGATAACCATTCCCCTCCCTCAGCCCCGCTAAGAGAAAATCTGTTTGCTATCCAGCTAGTATCGGTTCCTAAAACTTAAAAAAGTCCTTAGCGTGAAATGCTTCATGCACGCAAGAAACCACAGGCATATCTCCAAACTCGTTCGCGGAAAAGATCAAACATATCACAAAGATTTCACAATGACGTCACGTTTCATCACATGACAAACGTATGATGAAATCAGGCAGGTGAAACACAAACTAAACGTTTCATGTCCTAGTTTCAGTTTCTTAGTTTCCGATTGGTGAGAAATTGAGTCGTTGATTTGGTCGGTTTTATTGATTTTTTTAATATTTCATATACATTAAGATGGCTTTCATGCACAAGATTCAGGAATTGTTCACGGTTATAAACTTGATAATTAAGATTATTCATCTCAAAATTATTTTCCCGGTTTCCTCTTAAAACATTTCGAGCATTTTGATTTGGCTTTGAATTTTAGTGAAATATTTACCATGCCATTCTACTAGTCCGAACCATGAAAGTATTAATGGTAAGATGTGAAAAGAGAAGCCAGGATAGCAACATTGCAAGATGTTACGTCCTGAACGATTTCGGCGCATCTCGACTGGTGCCTAATGCAGGCAAATAAAATGTGTATATGGTGTTCGGGAATGGATCGCAAATTAAGCAAATGTGAATAGGGGGAATGTCACAGGACAGGGAGCATATGCGTCCGCTCGCTTTAACAGCACTCATCTTTGTATGCCAACTCAAACAGCATCGATCAATTCTAATGTGGGTGCGTCGATACTTAGACAGGTAGAACGAAAAGGCAATTACGTAATCGGTTGGTAGAACACTTTCCAAAATAAAGTAGCCATGTCAAGGTCCAGCACGGACCATGCTTACAAAACACTGAACTCCCCAATTGCTAGGCGTTTGTTGAAGACGAAACACCTCAGTGAAAGCATTCCGCCTAATCCATATAAACAATGAAGCCAGAAAGCTCAAGATTTCCGAGGCGATTGCAATCAACCTCTGAAAAACAATATTGTGTCAACGGAAAGATTTGTTCATCACCCTGGATTTGCATTCATGACACTGCTCTCGTTTGCTTATTTTTTAATCCATTCCTAAACCGCGTACAAAGATTGTATTTGTCTGCAGTAGGCGCCACTGAAAATGCTGCAAATACGTCTAAGACAGAAATCGTGCTATACTGCTATACCGGCCCCTCTTTTCAACTTCATCACAGGAACAAACAACGTTTTCGAAAAAAGGAATACTATAAACTCCAAACTGTGTTATATTTGAATGCATTTCGTTGGATTATTTAGTAACACTATAGCTACCCATGGCCACCTCGATTGCTATGCGGTGACATCCGTAACAATCGCAGTTTCCTAGAAATGACCATTCCGAGTCTGATTATTTCGGAGTCCTGGAACAACTTCATACCTGACAAAACACACAAGAAATGCAGTGGATTAAAACTCTGTCAAAATTTGAATCCACTACCCGTTTGTCGAGTGTGTCCGGCTGATTAGGTTTGTTCTCCTGTTCCCGACGCTTGATCCAACAATATTGACCGCCTGTGTGTCTGTGAACCTAACACTAATTTCTACCACCTAGCCCTCATGTGACCAGCATTTTGGGAACGAATATGAACGTGCTGTGAATTGCAGACAATTCCGAACCTATTTCGTTCAACTTTCTGACCATTCTCTCTTTTTGTCCAGCCTCGACTCACGTCAAAGACAACAGTGAAGTCCTCGAACTAACGGCATGTGGATTTCGGTTGAATGTACAAATTGCTTTGAAAACAAACTTGGTGAACAGTCAGAAGGCTAAACTGGTAGGGTTGCACGCTTCAAGACGCTAGGCACCGGTATATTGTGACGCACCGATATATCCCAAGTGGGATAAACGATTTCGTTGAACAACTCACTGATCGTATTGATTTTGGTTCAAGAATGCTTTGTACTCATACTGTGTGTGTGCACTATTGGAATACTTCTGACAAAAGTATCCGGGGTGAATAGTGGTGCAGAGTTCTCTTTCTTACAATGGTATACGGACCCACGGACCAGCCATATGTGTGCCTACTGCAATAAACGTGTTACTCAGTTCACGGCGTACTCATTCCTCTACTTAACCGGAACGCAAAAATAATCCTAATTTGAAATGCTGATGATTGCCCTGATTCGTTTGTGTTATAATCTGAGGAAACAGTCCAAACTAGTAAATGATATTATCGTTAGATTTCGGCCCATACGCTGGATATGATTCACAGGAAATGAGGATCTAGAAGCTTTCAGCAGAATAGAGCCTCGCTATAATAGTTGAATTTTAGGTGTCTATACCAGGAACAAAGTTTTTTGCTTGCCGGACAAATGAAGCGAGTTTTGAAATCTTCTTTTTCATTTATTTTACCGGTTTTTTCTTCTATCATTAGCGGTTTATACCCAAGTGGATTGAAATCTAGGCTAACATCAGGCCATTTCAAACATTTGACCGAGTTTTACTAAAATCTTTGGTGAATTCCGCATGACGTGAAAATGAAGACAACCAGTGACCCAACGCAACATTGTGTTCCATATCACTCTAGTCGGGACAGAAATGGGAGAAGGTACCTACGGAATTCTTGTAAACGGCTTGAGAAAAGAATCTACTAATTGAAACGGTAATGTTTTATTGGGATTATATCCGATAATTCCTTTGAGAAATTACGCACACTAAAAAGTAATCGACTTTCTTCACTGTGGCTGTATGCAGTAGTTTGAAACTGGTTCAAGAGTTAGATATATTTCGCGGTTTTAACCCCCAAATGTAAACCATTGAGATACATCCAGTTAATGTTTGACAAATGTTGCATGCACTGATGCAATTTAAATAACAGAGCAAAGAACGGTAAGCATTTTCTCCTCACCGGATATACCCAACCTCCCAGTATTCCAACAAATTTACCACAACGTGCAGGTAAAACTTTCGGAGGTGAAATGAGTTTCAGCTGGTATACCCACTTCACGTAGGATTTGCTCGGTTTGCTCGTTTTACAAACAGACTTACTCAATTACATGCAACCGATGGCAGTATTGTATACCGAAATTTATATGTTCAGTGTATCGGAAGACCACAGACTTCTGCATGATAAAAAATAAGTAGATCTTTGCATTGATTTGATAAAAAATTTGAGACACGGATCAATCGATCAACTCTCGCCTTTTGAGTGACCCATTAATCTTCAGAATGGTAATGTTAATTTTGGTTAATATGCTGGGTAACGTCATCCACCAATCAATGAAATTTCCAGAAAGAAAACAGGAAGCTTAAAGAACCACGATGCATGGAAACTCATTGCAGACGGTTAACTTCATTGCAATTTACCAACAGTTACAGGTGAACTATTTCATGCTCATCAATAAACGTCACCGCTGTGCATGCTCATTAGTAGTGGAACAAAACCACGGATTCACAATGCTTCGGATGTAATTCCCTAATCTCAATTTGATCAATTTGGCGCTAGCACAGTAACAAACACCAACACACCAACAGAGAAACATTCACCACTTCTTAGCCCATCAAATTGTCACCAGCCTCTCAGAATGACAAAACGATCGCGGATTAGATGACATCAATCCTCTGGGAAATCTTACGCTCCGTGGAAATCCACCCGATTGCCGATTAACGAGAAAAGTAAACGCAAAATATCTCTTCAGAAAATCTTGACGGTACCACAAGGAAAGTTTCCCGGAGGATTGTTTCTGGACGCAGACTTAACTGAAACGCTTTATGTGACGCTAAAATAATTGCATCACACATCATAGTGCCATTCTATTATGGACACTGTACCTGGCGCAAACAATCAATGAACAATTTTCTCGTTATTTGGAATACATTGAGGCAAAAGATTTACTTTGAGATGGTGTAAATGTGATGGATTTTAGATAAATATTCTCGGCATTCTATGACGAATAATTACTTGGTTGGCTGGTTCAGTTTAACTTCAGTAATTAAAGGGTCACATTTTCTCGAGTCAGGCGGAAAGAACCCTGGTTATACAGTGGCATTTAATGTTCGATAATCGAGTTTGTCTGAAACCAAAGCGTGACCGGGATACGAACATACAAATAAATCAAAACTCTGGCTCAAAACCGAGGGGGGGGGGGGGG
>UZAN01040326.1:47505-67166 GCA_900618425.1 Echinostoma caproni | reverse complement strand
ACGCAAATCATTTATCACTGACCGCTTTCCAGCATTACAGAAATTCCCCTTTTTGATGTTTTATTCAATAAAAAGAAAATAGCAGGATGAAAAATGTGTGACATAGGCTTTTACTCAAGTTTCCTTGAAAAAACAAAAGCTAAATGAACTTATCCGTTTATCCAGGAAATAAGTTGATTATTGGATTGACTGATTCAAAATTTGCACCTTCTTTCCTCGGAGCATCATATCACTGCCTTCAACAAAACCAGTATGATAAAAAATCACACGCGTTGCAGACACATTGACAAAACAAATTCACGCTTTGGGACTAGCTTAAAACAATGATGGAAAACCTTGATGAAACCAGAATGATGGGCATTTCACAACGTCCCTACCGAAATTGGTATGATAAACCTGAACCAAAGCATTTTAGCGGGAACGATGTGCAACTGTTGGTTGCCCTTGTGCGGAGTTTCTAGGTCCCCTTACAATTTCGGCTCCCAGAGAATTCGTAAAGTGCAAGGGAACCATGTCACGTCAAGTCAAACTGTCCTTGGGTTTAAGTTGTCGGAACATTGAGATAGTACAACATCTTCATTCACGTCATGTGCCGGTTCGAACGCAGACTTTCAGGGTTAGCACCTACTTCTCCAGGTTGAATCTGATAGTTGACATAAAAAACACTATGGGAAGTAGCACTCACTTAATTGTAACTACGTTCTATGAGACACTAATCGACTAGCTCAAGTCCATAGGTACTTTATCTGATGAATAAGGGAAAACAAGCATTATCCAACTATTTGGTACAATACTTTAATCATTTAGGTAGTACAATACTGATCGTGAGGAATGTTTAGCACACCACATCGGCGGACCTCGTACGTAGATGAAGGCACTATACAGAAAAAGGTTCCTGCTTAAAAATGGTTTATTGGAGAAAAAGAGTTAAACTGAATAATCTGGCAAACGTCCTTGTACCTATTAGGGTTTTATACTCAGAGAAATATCAAAACAATTTCGTGAAGCCGTCCCACGCTCGTGAGGGTCGCACTGGAATATTTTGGTGCAGGAATTGATCTCATACCCAAACCATACTTTTCCTAAACATGTATGTCATCTCCACACGCATTCTTAGTATCTATGAAAATACTTTTCTGTCTCCTCCAACTTAACGGAGAAACCCACCCGATTCTAGTTACAATTAACTGTCACTGCTTTTCATCTACTTTATTTAATCCATTAAAAAATAGGTAACTAGGTGCCAAAAAAGGAAAAGGTTTTCAATCATTTTGGGATTGGAATGCTTTCTCGCTTGATGAAATTTCACTACGTTCCTATGATGTTCATTGTTTTATGCATGTATCTGACAGAGCGAATGTCACAGTGCATTGTGCAACACATAGCTGAGTGTTTTGACATTGTAATGAAGTGAACACTAATATTGTTCTACGATCTGGAACTTTGAGTATTGAACACTCCAATACAAAGACTAAAGGTAGCCAGTCTTACACTACCAGAGTTCATCGTTTTGGATGTGATGGGCACCCAAAACCTCATCGCATTCGCCGCGTGGATAAATCTTACGCATTATTTGCGTTCTTGGTCCAACAAGGTAGACATCTATACATGTAAATGGTTCTGCTTTCACCACATGTCCTTTCAAATTTTCACTGATTACTGCTTCTTTGGATGGTGTTAATTTACTGGTTGGTGAATCAATCCATAGGTCACATTTTCTAATCGTATCACCCAAAACTAACTCACTCTCCTTATTTCTCTTGTCTTCCAAGAGCTGCTTATGCGATTTGCAATCAATTAAAACACTTCTACTGGTTCCTAATAATTCGAATAATGTAAGATGTGACGATAAATCTTATTTCTGAGCTCATCGGCTTGAATCCGAATACCGAATTTATGTGGAGACATCGTTGTGAAATTTGCATTACCATTCCAGATTTATATAACAACTCTCGTCTGGAGGAAAGATTAATCATCACTGAACTGAACATTTTCGTGCATCACGTTACGGTATCTAACTAGGTACGCCCTTTCAAACGGCTGGTCCGTTTCTTGAGGCCTACTGTGAACAATCAGTGAGGTGGTAGTCACACACGAGTTTTGTATCATAATGATCCTTAAAACGCAAACTCTTCTTTGAAATCTTTTTTGAACCTTCCTACGAGGGTGATTTAGGCATTTTCTCGGCACCGGGTATACCCAACCTCCCAGTATTCCAACAAATTTACCACAACGTGCAGGTAAAACTTTCGGAGGTGAAATGAGTTTCAGCTGGTATATCCACTTCACATAGGATTTGCTCGGTTTGCTCGTTTTACAAACAGACTTACTCAATTACATGCAACTGATGGCAGTATTGTATACCGAAATCTATATGTTCGGTGTATCGAAAGACATAGACCCTTTCCAAATCGCTTATCGAAAATATCAAACAACGGAACAATCCACGCCATAGACGTTTCAACCGAGACTTGGGTCGATCAAACGCATCATTTACTGAGAACTGATAAGAACAAAGAAGTCTCGATACGGCTGTTTCTACGCGATTTTTGCAGCAAATAATTTGTGCATATTGAACATCAGGGTGATGTCTATCAGATCTACAACAAACAGGGAACAATAGCATTGGAGAAAGAATCTTACTACAACGAACGACTGACCTCCAGTCGATTATCAGTTCCTCAGTAATGTTGTTGTTGTTGTTGTTGTTGGTGGTGGTGGTAGTGGTGGTGGTGATGGTGGTTGTATCATTCATGGAGCACACAGAATTTTGGATGCAGTGGAGCAATGACTGTCAGTCCCTGCGGCAAGTCATATACATCCAGACTGCACTATGATTCTCACGCGTCAATTCGAGGTCATAAAACTGTTCACCGTAAAACGGTTCAGTTAGTTTGTGAAATGATAACTAGGGTTCCTGTCTGAAAACTAAGTCGGTTTTCCCGGGAGAAAGGCGATTACGTGATGAATTTGGAAAACGATAAAATTCTGCCGGCAGATCTTCCCTTGTTGGATCCCGCGGATCAATAGCAACTACCGACATTGGAGAAAATTGCAAAAGAGTTGGTGAACCAAGTAACCGTAACAATCACAAAGATAATATTTTATCGCATTTCAAAGGATCCTCTGATACCATGTCAGTGTGTGAATTCTCAGGCTTCTTAAGACCATCATTATGAGATATCTGGTATGGGANCAATGGCAATTTACAGAAGGTTTACATAGATGACCAAAATATACTGAAATCAGTTTTACTTCAGAGATGCAATAAGAATCAGAGAAATTTATTCCTCAGGTAAATATTCTTTATCTCAGTTGTGAGCATATCACATGGAGTTTACATTCGGAACAGGTAAAACTTATCTTTGTGTTTGTGATAACCGGCAAAGAGCATTGAAAAGCTGTTTCGTCATGTTTGAGGCTCGTCAGCAGTGTGTACGTTTTGTGTCCCTGTCAGGACTCGAACCGCAAAGTAAGCACTGTTGAAGAGTCCCAAACAGGACGAAACAGCTGATCCAGTGCTCTTTGTCGGTTACCACAAACATTTCCATCGCATTAAAATGGATTCAGCTGGTGGGGAATTAAAGGCCTTCCAAGGATTGAAACCCACACGCAAGACCATCAAGAGTTCCTGGTGCCTCTGAGCAATCGAATGGGCTAATCTAAACATGATACGCTAAAACTCATCTTTGTTTATTCAAGTCCAACTCGAGACTTTCCACGTTCTGTTTACCTTTGCTGTTGACTGATGTTCTCTACACAACTCATTTGTTGCATGCGACATCGATTTTTCTAAACCGTGATCAGTTCTCATCCCTGTCATAATTTTACAAAGTGCATGCAAAAGTAGAATAGAGTTCGAAATGTGGAAAAATTGTGCAATAAGCTATCTAGTGACCAAGCAGAGAGTGCTCTTGTTTTCCTTATACGAATAAGGCCCGGGTTCGACCATCAAACGATTGGCATCACTGATGATGAAGCGCAATCCAGATTTCTTTAACTATAAATACTGTTGTCCATGTAGAAACGCGTTTCACACTTCTTTCCACTTTGCGCACTATAAATTTTGTTCCCTGATTATAGGTACTCGTCCTGGAACCCGTATAGACCGGATGCACTTTTTACGTTTAACACACTTGTTGCACGATTTGGGACGCAGACCGTCTTGAATGAATGTGATACATAATGACCAACCAAAATGGCATTATGAAATCTTGATGCGTATCTCTCACAGTTCCCTTAGATCGGGATGATAATAAAGATTTGTGGAAAATTGTAGCTAGATGATGATCTCAACCCACGTTATTATGCCCCGGTCAAGTCACATGCTAAACGCTTGAAAACGTTGTAAAAGGTGTTAGGGTTTCTTTATGTTCGGAGCACAGATTTACCCCGATGTAGTAAAAACCATTTGTGATAAATACCTGGTTTAATTGCTTGGGAATGTCAGGAGATATACTTATGAATGAATCTTTAATCAGTTTTCAACCTAAAAAATGTAAATCATCGTGTAATATACTCGGCTGTTCATACCGAAATGCCGCAGTGTCATCTCGCTCGCAAATCAGATTTTTCCGCCATTCCCGAATCCCACCTCTCCCCGGCAGTTGGCATTCTAACTGAATGTCACGGTAACACCCGTAGCGACTCCGTCTCAATCACGCCCACTATGCTGACCTTTCATACAGACTTACTTGTGGCTTCATTCCCCTGAGATGGCACGCAGTATGCCCTAGATTAACTTTATGATGGGAACGAATCTGATGCTCCCACGCTACCATCCCGTTTGGCCACGATGGAGGAGCAGCAAAAATAGTGCGAGAGATATAATGAAAAGAACAACAGCTTTGATTTACACCTCTTTGACCCACACTTTTATCATTGAAAATAGTACTTCAATACTATTACGTGTGGCTTCCGCGAACACAAACTTTCATCATACATGCACACAGTATCAAATGCGAATGTCTTATATTTCTTTTCAACATTTGATGCAAAATTTACTTTGTAATCAGAGTTAAATTAAAGATATTTACAACTTTGGTGTATGCATGAAGGCTTTTGAAAGTTATACGGAACACGAGCAAAAGTANAGTAAAGTTAATTGTGAACTGTCTCAATTATATAACTATTCCCTGTGAGATTGGCCATGTCAAAATAATTCAGCTACTTTCTATAGTGTTTCATCTATCGACTAAAAAACGTACGCATTCATATATTCATATAAATATATGTACATGAAGTCAACCCATTCTAGGAATGAGAAACGCTACTTTTGTTTAAGTGTATCCGAACCATCGCCAAACCTAGTTCCATGGGATACGGGAAACGTGAATCATGGTGAAACAAAAAAAATGCCTCCAACAGCAAGTCCATCAGTCAGAACTGCCTGTTGTCGATCCACGAAAGTTCTCGCACTAGTCTGATTTCATGGTTTATTTATTGAGATACACGTTTGTTTGTGTTTATGTGTGTGCTCGCATGTTTGTTTTCCATGTGATCCATTAAAATCATAACATTATTGTCAGTATCCGGAAGGGTTGCGTTTATAGTTTGCTNTGCTCAATGCCGCGATGCTTGGCAATAAGTCAGCCTCATCCCAGAGTAATATATATATATATATATACAGAGTTTCAATCAATACTGTATGGGGATAGACGGGGCTTGGTGATAATATTGAGGATAATGACAAAACGACAGATCATAGTACCTCAGTTAGGACAAAATGACTAATGAGGATGAAGTAGATTGTTTTATGTTGGGATTGTGATAAGTTCAGAAGCCTCAGTGGGATTCGAACCCACGCATGGACAACACCTACGCTTTTGTACAGCGCACGCTGGACCAGCTGAGTTGCGAGGCCACACCGATAGCACTGATCTTTTCACATTCAAATTACCCATCCAATTTACAGTGCAATACGGCGTACACCAGTCAGCATGTAAGCTAACTGACAAAACAGGTTTTCCTCAGGATTCAACGAATTCCACCGAATGAACTTCCAGTAGAGCTTTTCTCTAAAGCAATCATGTTTCCATGAATTTGTGGGGGACTAGATTCAACTTTTATTGTACAGAGACCAAAGGAAACATTGTGTAAAAAGATCAAAAGGAATGTGGAGCTGCTTAACGTTTTGATTCTCATCAACTGTACGAATTCCTTGACTCAAATCAGGATCTAACACGTCGAACATCTCTCCACCAGACAGTTGACCGAAATATTTACGTCGTCTATCTGAAGTATAGAGAATGGCTCCATCTATGCCAGCTTATCGTTAGTAAACAATCTGGCGGAATTAGCCTCAATGAATTACGGTTTGGTTAGAAACATACTATACCTGGCTAATAACTATGATAAGATAGTGATTTGAGTCAATTTTTGTCTTTGTTCGAACGAGCAACTTGAGTAGTGGCACCGGACCTTACCGGAATGGCTTAAAACCAAGGAACAGTAATAACAGCTGAACGGTTTATTGGTAAACGACTAACAAAACTTGAACAGGTGTAAAGCGGGCATTATAAAAAACCTAAATTTTTAATGGGAAATACGTGAAAAACGCATTCGATCAAAATGAGATAAAAATTGGTTCAATTTATTTTCATATTTTTTTCCTAACAGAATTGACTTTTGCTTAATAATACCCACAACAAATCAGTCAGTACGCACAAAGAAACACGGAGTGAATATGAAAATAAAAATTTGGTTGTAAAGTAATTAATTTCCATCAATCTGAGCAGCAAATGACTGTAGTTCGTAACAAGATGAAACAGCAGTCGGACAGTCTCTGTTAGCCATCATGCAATAACTTCTTTGTAAAGAGAGATACCCAGCAGGTGGGGGATTAATGAACCTAGAGGAGTGAAACCCACAACCGTAATAGATAATACCTGAGCTCATCTTATATTAACACTGTTCATTATAGTTTGCTCTGTATTGCTCATTACTGACCCAAATTAAAAAAATAATCGGTGGCTTAGAAACAGGATTCTTATTTATAGAGTATTCGAGCTTGGGTTAGCCCATTCGATTGTTCAGAGGCACCAGGCACTCTTGATGGTCCAATATTCTCATTTACTTTTAAGTTAATGTGCTGATAACAGAATTCTGCTCGCGAATCTCTTAGACAGTAGCTGGTCGCCACCCGAATAGATTAACTCAGTCTGTTGACACACAACATCCGACTGAATTGGAGAGCCTCAGCGAATAACTGCACTAAATACAAACGCAAAATCACGTGACTAACATCACTGAACGCGTAGGTTTCAGCCGCTGTAATCCGGATGGAGGCATGTGTTGCAGGCCGGAGATCAGGATGATCAATGTTTGAGTGTATACTCAGCTAGTTTGTATTTTCCTGACTGATGCACTATGAAATTTTGATTTAAGGTTAAATCCCAGTAAACCCATGAGGAACAGCGGGTCATATTTCTAACCGGTGGAAGTGGTATTTCGAATCATCATACTATAGATGGCACACTGCGGGGACAAATATGTGTTGCTCTAGGAATCGGCGAACAAAGTACAACACGTAAGCTCACAAAGCCCTCACCGAATAAAACATAAACTCTTAACCTGCGGATTGTGACCATCCAGAAGACCTTGATGGTGAGTAAACAAGTTATTCATTTGAAGAGCTTGGTTTTATACATACTCTTGAGACCTTCCATCATTTGTCGTGTTCTAGTATTTATTTGTGGAAATCACACAACCTTGCTTATTCTTGCTGTAACTATCATGTAAACTCGGTGAGTTAATTGGCGCTGAATTTTATTGGGACTTGTGCATAGCTCGTAGGTGAAGCGTGTCAGAACTATTTTACCAGCACTGAATCTAATACAATGTGACTCGAACCCTGGTGCGAAGGATGTCGTATCCAAAATGAATCTCACCGGGGTTAGGTGGGCTCCACACTTCACGCCATCATCATCATATGTTGTCGCTCGTTTTAACAGACACTTTCAAACTATGATTGACTCCTTAATGTTTGTTTGACTTCTCACCAGGATTCTACCTCAGATGTTTAAGAGTTTGGCTTTCAACCTTTCCTCAAAATTGCACACAATCGACTTGGTAGACAATGTGGGCTATCTAATACAATGTGAATAAGAACTGATTGACATGTCTGCCGGAAAAAATACTTGAATTCACACTGCATATACATGTTTCTCTTGTCAAATACTCCTTAGCCATACGCACAACGTTTCGCAATACAAAACCAATCTGCGTGACAAAGTACTTTTTCTTGGAAAGGTCTAGTGCGATAATTTTGATGGATGCACAGAGCTCCCCACACACAATGTAGCGTCACTTCAGAAAAACTAATCTACTGTGAAAATTTAGTATTATTTCCAAAAGCTACGGTGATTCACATCCAAAAGTAAGTTTAAAGTGTTACGTGAAATTGCATTATTTGGAAGGGTTTGAGTTCGTGCTATTCGTTTGTGAAGTGTGACTCAAACCCAGGGAGTGTGTGACGACAATCATATAAAGCTGGTTCCGCTTGCCGGAATAAATTGTGAATATAATTTGACAAATCGCCTCGAACCATGTTCTCAAAGTGAAGAGAAATGCAGTCAGACGACAGGAGTTTTTTGAGTGGTATTCACTGAATTTCCTTGAACATTCGTAGACTGGACTTGCGCAATTTTTGTCCTTCGCTTTTAACTAAATAGGTTTGAGGAGCAAGTTATTTATTTGACTTCTCGTTTATCAAAGTTCAATCAGTTTGGATATCAAAATAAATAAATAAACCAACACCTACGATCTTAAGGGGGGGGACGATGCAAGGAAATTGATGAATGTTATCATCTCTCGGGTAGACTTTCTAAGATAAACGAAAGGCTAACATGAAGCCTATCTTTCCGAGGGAATCTTTCTCTACGCTCATCATGCATGAAACCTGAAGTAGTTTATAGTACTCAAGAATATAGGAAAACGGATTTTCGCCCATACTGAATCAAAGAATAAAGGTTTTCCTCCAAGACGATAGCGTCCACAACACGGACACCATAACGTCAAGCTATACAAACTGTCTCGGTGCTTTCAATACATACTATGGTATGCTAGATCGCCGGTCTGTAATCCGATTTGATGTTGAATGACTCAAGGTAAAAATATTGAAAGCTTCAAGATCGCCAAACCGGGCGGAAATGATGAGCAATTATTCCTGATAATCAAATGGGGTGCCAAGTGATTAATAAAAAAACTTCGAATAAAACGAGTAAGATAATCTGAACAGAATTTTTATTGACCATGAATTCCGCGTGCTCTCAATCAGCTGTCTCCACTGCAAAAGGTCTTCCTGATGCAGTTGTAATTGCCATGGTAATTATTGTGTACAGTCTCCTCCGCTCCAGTTCCCTCATTTCAGCTGTTCCCCATCGTTGCTCGCCATCCTTCTTGGTTCCATGTTACGCGACTCTTTTGACCCCGTTACTTGACCAGTTTTCTATTTTGTTACTTTTCCGCAAGTATTCACCAAACTTGTGCAACATCATCTTATTTATTATTTATTCATTTTATTTGTTCCTCTCAGTGCTTCGTTTTCCCAGCCTCATTCATGGGTTTGAATATGATATTGTCGCACATCAGACTTATTATATTCGTAATAATACCTACTTATGTTTTTGTTTCTATTAGCCACATGCCATTTAAATGTACGATTTCGCGATTTTGACGATGTTTTCTGTTGCATCATTTGTAAAATAGCAAACCACAGTAGAAAACTTAACTAGAATTAATTTAAAAAAATGACTCATAGACTTGATACAGGTATTGTACTTTAATCTCGTTCATGTTCCATTTGCCCTTTTTCACTTCTGAGCACTGGAGGCAATCGTTTCAGCATGGAGTACACCAAGCTGATTGCTAAACAGAATTTGCAAGCTTCCGCTAATACACCACACACCATTACCACTGGTGACCAACTTCGAGCCAGCTAACTTATCCCTGCTTCTGATACAGGGAAAAATTTTCGAATAAATTAAAATCCCAGCAGCTGCGCGGTAGTTTGATGAATTCTAAATTGAGGTGGACCTCTTCAGAAGATCAACTTATATGTTTCTTGGACTATATTTTCAGTTGTTTCAGTATTAAGGATAGTGCGTGAGTAGTTGGTAGCCAAATAGTCTATCAATTTATTAAACCTAGTATATTTTCATTAATTTTTTTAGTTACTGTGCACTTGATTAAAAGAGATAACTGATTTAGAACATGTGTGCTCAACTTAATAAAAACTCATGAAACAGAAATCATCCATTAAATGAATGAATTCTCATGCTGCTTTGCGTACAATATTTTCGAAATCTCAGTCGCAACTGACGAACTACTAAAATTTTTATCGCAACACTCAAGGTCTCGCAAATTCAAACGGTGGTAGAAGAGAACTAATATCGTGGAAGTGAGCGATAAAATCATAAATAAATGCACTTTATCCATAATAGCCAATGTACAATTATGATAATGGAGACTGAAATGAATTTCCAAATTGAGAGTGATGTTGTACGAGTTTGATCGACATCTGTATAGTCGTTTTGATTAATTTCCATTTTTTTCGAATGTTCTGTTCTTTAAACTTTGTGTCAGGTTACCCTTTTTTAACTCTCAGTCCTCCACGGTTAATTATTTTCCATTATATAACTGTCTGTATGTTAATACCTCCTTCTCGTCACTCTTTGTAATCGCTATCCTCCTCCTGGTTCACAAATCTTGAAATGCCTTTTCCAATGAGTCAAAAACCCAAATGTTTGCAGCTGGAAACAACGTAATTATCTGCATGTGCATAAACGGTATTCTTCTTATAACATTTCAGCCTATCTAATGTGCGTAAACAGACAACTAAGAGCACGCAGAATTGGTGGCCTTTATAAACGTCTGTTCTTAATAAATTACTTGGTTGATTCAAATGAATCAAAGGAAAATTATTTTGGCAAATTAAAAAACTCTGTTTGCATCACTCAGGTCTTACTATAAACTTTTTTATAACTTTATCTCATGGTGTGTGTACGCATGTGGTTCGCCTTTATTTTGCAGTTGTGAATACGAATCTATTAGCCATTAGTCCGATTTTTCCCTGTGACATAGGGTTCTCGATTTTTCAGCTAACAGTATTTTATCTCACGCACGCATGCACACACAACGACCCGTATTGATACTTCCTACTACTTAGTAGTCATTATTCGACTGCAGGAGAATAAGTATTTAATAATGTCACAAAAAGCTGTAACTGGGTTTGTTGGATCATCCTCGTGACACATGGACAGAGACCGTAAAAATATTACTTATATGGACTGAACCCTAATCTTGCTGTACTTCTTGCAGAATCAGATAAGTCCAACCGCCCCCCCCCCCCACGAAACCATTTCTCAATTTACCCAAACTCACTCCTGGATCTGCGGGCGCCAACAGATGTTCCGTTTCTGATCTACTGAGATCCGGAATACACCAAACGTTCTGCGTTCGCATCAATCGCATTTGTGTTGTGATCGGCTCAGTCAGTCGAGATCTTTCATTCATGTTATCTCTGAACTCTTGCGGACTGACCACGCGTCCACAAATACGCCGTACAGCTTGACTGGGTCTATCCAAACGGTCCGTTTCGGGTGGATACCTGTCCGCTGGAGCACGGGGTGGATTATACATAATCAAATTTTGTTTGTCGTCCTCTGGATCTGACTGAGAAGCCACAAGTCGTGGTCGATCGGGGAAGATGAAAATCAGTTCATCCTCTGTGGAACCTTCCATCTCCCAGCTAGTTGGACCGGACAACTTTCCGGATGGACAATCACAGGAAAAGCAAGGCTTCAATTTTCGCTCTTGCGGTTGCACCGGGGACTGTTTGGCCGAATTTGAGCGTTTGCCGAAAATACGTCCGGGAATGAGCTTGCTACGCTTGTGCGTAAATACAGACATGATTCACGGAGCCGAGATTCTGATTTAATGGGCGGAAAAGTAAATATGTCATAAATCATTGAGTGAAACACGTAAAGAAGAGATCTTAAATTTTTAAACTTGAGTAAAGCTTTACAATAAAGGTTGATCGACTACGAAGGCGATAAGATAGTTGGTGACTGTGGTGACTACTAAACAGAGTGGATATGTCTAATGAACCAAACGGTAATGCTTAATACCAAACGAATAAGGAAATCTCTTCAAAACAGTTTGGAATAGATTTTTTATCACATGTCTAAGTTCAGACTGTGTCGAACGAATCACAGTATAATAATCCAAATGGAAATGTAAAGTTCCTTGATTTGCCTGTGGGCGCAAACTACCAGGTTTCTCAGGCCATATAGGCAACACAAGAAATATAGTATATGCCTTTAAATATAATAAACATAAAATTCAGAAAATTTGTTGCTAACACGTAGAATAATCGATGGTGCACAAAAGAACAAACCAAAGTGAGAATCTGGGAGAAACTGTATGCTTTTTGAGCTTTGTTGATAGGACACATTCATACAATAATTACCCGATCAACTGAAAGGCAGAAAGTCTGAACAAAATACACGGACTATCGAAGATGACTTCTGTACCACCAACCGCACTGTTGACACATCGATATGAGCTGGTCAGGAGATGAATTGAACCGCCTAGTCGTGAAGACTCACTATCCGGGTGTGAACACAAACCCGGGCGATTCGAGTGAATGGGCACCAACAGCAATAAACCGAACAATAACCCGGTTATTTTCTGCCCCCTGTAGCTATCAGTGATCAAGGGGTACAATGAAAAACCAGCGACCCGATTTGACCTAAAATAGGTTTGCAACTACTAGCTGATGACTAAAATAAGCGATTTGCTTACATCGTACTCCTTCTGTGACACTTTTGCGGAATCATAGCTCTAACCTAAGGATTGTAAACAGCAGAGCAAGTATGTTTGTCCTTTTTCACACGACAATACTTTTAGGACTGTTGACGAAATAACATTATTAAATGATTTGACCTTTTTAAATAATTAGTTTCAATTAGTCGCAATCGGCAAGCAGTCTTGCAGAAGCTGCTTCCTTTCTTGCTTTGGATTCGTCTGGAGGGCTTTTGAATTTGACCGGACTTACGTTCCTCATCAGAGAATTATAATATCATCACAGTTGTTGTACCTTGGTTATTCTTTTTACTTTCATTATTATCATAAAAACGGTTATTATTCCTGCGCATCACGAAAATTCTTTAAAAATTAGTTGAACTCTCCAGAAGATAATTTCATTCGAAGAGGGATTTTGGATTTGGAAGAAATTTCCACTATACATCAATCCGGTTTAGTAGATTTAGGGCCGATTAGCCCGTAACCTGCATGGAAGACCTGACTTGGTTGTAGGCTTTCGATTGGAGGTAACACGTAGTCAGCTGCGTTTTTCTTTGCTGCTGTCGGGTCAAATGGAATCGAATGGCTATCTCTTTTGACGACACCTGAACGAACATGAATTATCAATTCGGTGCAGGCCTGGTATGAGCTGGTTGATACTGTGGTAACACAAACACCTTCCACGTAATGGGTTCAGGGTTCAAATCTCGGACAGCAGGGTGGATATGCATTTCTGATACACTCTAATTTGATCAAAACTCGAGTCTAGTGCTCCCGAGTGTATGGTTGACTGGAAAAGGTGAAAAATGTGCGTAAAGGTGAAGTCGAAATGATGGCCAGTTCTAAGCAATCAATCAAAATCTATAAGAATTATTGAAATGTATCGTGGCTACCCGCGGAATCATTGAAGCAAATGGACAGTAGCCATTTACGGAGACTGTATTTCGGGCAGGTGCCTACCAATTATACCAATTGGACGTTTGTCATATCGTCTGGATATTATTCTCAGAGATAAACCCATACAAAAAGAATATAATTTCCCGGCAGAAAAAGTGGCAATTCGATAACGTCGACGGTGAACTTGCAAAGGTGTGAGCTTGTTTTCGTCACACCGGGTCGATCTATCAGCCCAATCGCCAGGAGAATTCATTACACTCATCAATAATTACAGGAACCACTTGGGAAACGCTACGTTAACCTACTCTACTACTCCCATAGGTGTATTCTTGTTTCACTTTAAGCCCAATTCCTGAGTAATCACCGTGTGATTAGTCACTGCAATGCTTATATTTCCCCATTATGCTTAGCTGACTACTTTTTGGAGGTTTGTGACGCACTTCGAATCCATTTAAATGCAAAATCTTGAAATTTCGCTGTACTTTGTTCATACGGAATCTTATTCACTTAGATACGAGTTTCCAGCCGTTTTGGGTGGGTGATCAGAAAACCAAATACTTCCCAATCATAATTAATGCTCAGTTGGGCCTATTTATTATTCAAATAATTCTAATTTACTTTGTGCACCTAGCTGACGACCTAATACAGGGCAGTTAGATGCCGATTGAACACGGAGAACATAATGCATTTTAGAAACAAGGTCACAAAAAGTGGTTTTTATTTTACAATCAAGTGATTTCATCTTACTGGTCATCATTTTGGATTCCTTCCCCTCGTGAAACTTATGTTCCCACTCTCGTCATTTCCTCTCACTAAAACAGTCACTCACAACATTTCCAAGCACATGAAGTTTGTTGTAGAAACAGTTTTAGCTGGACCTGCATATTTTCGGCACACTAATTTAAGCGAATACACTTCATATTCATTCTGATTTCAAACACTTGGTTGCGTGTGCGTTTGCATAAAAATCCTCTACTTTAACCTACGTTTTCCGGGTTCGACTCCCAATCTGGAGGATCTGATCAACCTTAAATGCTTTCAATCTACATACTTCACACAAATGATATACAAGTCCGTATTTGAATCACCTGTTGCAATCACTCCATTGATCAGTGAGCCTATTCAAAAACCAGATTCAGCCATGGTAGGCAAAATCTGCTTCAAACCGAAATATGTAGATCCATTTATCAAACTCCAAACCTTCTTGTCCCGGTAGGGTAAATGTAGACAAACAGAGATATACTGGTTTCTGATTTGATCATGTCAAAACCTGTATCAATATCAATTGACCATTTTCGACCAGGACTGCAGGAATAACATGATTTGAGTGATACGGCTCTGTCCATCGATTAAAGAAGCTGATGCCTCATGTGAATTCAGAAATACCAGGATCTACGTATTGATGCTTCCACGTGGTCTCACTCATTGTGAGTTCAGTTACTCCCCATATTTATTACATTTCATTGGTGATATAATTCTAAGTGATGACCAGCACAGAACACTAAATAACGGTTTTGTTGTTCTTGGGACTCGTCAGTAATGTATGATATTTTTGTCCCTGGACGAACTCAAATCGGAACCCTGCAGGGTGGGAGCCGAAACCCTTACTGCTGCTCAGCTAGATCCTGGACGACCAACAAATTAGTTGATTCAAGTCCCAACAGGGGTACAAAAATAGCATGCACTGCTAATGGGTCTCAACGAGAACAAAACAGGGGCAGATTATTGTCAATCGGTTATTGCATATTTCTGGCGCATAGGGTACAAATACGGTGCAATCAAATAACACAATAACCACTCATGTGCTGGATCAGATCATGGGGAAGATCGAACCGGTGTGAAAAGTGCCTCACTTAATAAACAGGTTGTAAAGAAATGCCGTTCATAATAGTTTCATATATATACACTATAAATTATATGATGATGAACTGCACCAGTAGAAATCAGTCTAATGGATAGTTTGCAAGGTAGTGATCGAAGTCAATGCGTTGGTCTTATCAAGAAGAGATAATGAGAAACTGTAGCAATTCATGATACAAACCAATATAGTGTGTACGTGTTTGCACGATGGCTGAATTAGCAGGTCCCATATATCTGGCCTACTGTGCCTACATTCAATAAATATATTTATCGAGCAGGTGACTGAAAACGTTGAATGAAATGCTGAACTGTCTTTCTGTGATTGTCAGGGAATGTGGAAAGTATAACCAGTAGTTCCGAGGCACAAGATTAGTCCTGTTTCAAAAGCCACAAATCACATCTTCAGTTTTATCGGGATATTGAATTTAATCCTCTTTCACAATTATCCGACACTCCCTTCCCCCACTCCCCACTACAAACTATGCCTCCGAAATGAACCAATTTACAATATCAGAATGCATTCTTCCCACTGATGCGATTGACTTTTCCAAGCTTTATGCTTTTTTAATACTCAGTGACCCAAGCCGAGGCTCAAAGCAACCCATTCCGAAAACGGATTCTGACCCTTTGAAGAGGTAGTGATACAGTCTTAGATCCAGAATTCACTGAAGTTTCAAATGGTTCTGAGAATCATTGTGCTGACCACCAGTTGCATGATTTCTAATTAAAATTTTCTGCCTGGCTTGGCTCTGTGAGTCTGGGAAGAAATGTGTAAACTGGCTTCTTACCCTATCAGAGCAGTTGAAATAGTTACACTAAGAGAAGATGGTACTCACGAATTCTGCGGTGGAGGTTGTAAATGAAAGATCTTAGTAAGCATTTAGGCAGCTTTATTCTCATCGTGTTGGTTTGCCCAAGTGATCACAATGCGTAATTAAAGTGATTGGTTTTATGTGCGGTCTATCTACGTATTTATTAAATGCTCCTCTACCAGGGTGGCTATATAGAGTCGCTGAGTACTTTTCTTCTTTAAAGCCGTTATTTGATCTGACATTGGTTGATCAAACACCGCACGAAGATGCTCACACGCAACCTTTGTGAACGACTATGGAGCCAGTCGTACACAAATCAAATTGAGGCTACATTCTTATTTGCTCTTTCCAAAATATGGCCGATGTTACTCACAAACGTTCATCAACGGATGACATATTTTCCTCTCCCTCACTCATCTGGCCTTCTCAAGTTGTGTTCGGTTCACTGTTATTAGTTTTTGGAGTTAAGAAATGGGGACTCCTCACGACCCAACAACTTCTGAGATATTATACGCAAACAGGTTCATACACAGGGATGAGAAGTACAGAAGGGCACAGCTGTCTTTCGCTTTCCACTATCAATATCAATAACAAGGTTGCAAGCTGTTTTGATATCCAGTCATTCTTAAATAATACGCTTTTCATGTCACAAACGCCATTTGAAATCATGCATTAGAAAGTCATGCAGACAATTAGTACACTGTTTTTTTCTTATTGTACTCTTAACATGCGATATATTTTAATCGGTCTTTATATACAGGTAAGCAAGTAATTCTATCCCTTCTATCGTCGCTTGTCATGTGCCGCGGACAGTCCTAACCCGTAATTCACACCACCAACGACATACGAAACTAGGAAAATTACATGTGATCTCCCTCTCCCTTTCTCCCTCCTTCTGCATTCACTGGATTGATTTGAAACTCCCGAACATTAAAACATGTCCATCGAGCTAAATTCACATTAGTAATTTGGTATATCTCACGAATGAAAGTACAAAGATATCATCGACATGCATTGGAAACTTCGTACACTATCATGCCGACCTTTTGCTTCAGCCATTAGCCTGGGTCTGTGTTTACTATTATCGGACGTATCACACCAAAATCCACTGCACTATACGAATGTAATAAACCTTACCTAACTATCTCGTGCTCGACTAGAACCGGTTAATGAAATCAATACAGAACCTGATCAGAAAAGGACAATACGCCCGTGTTCGTTCCGCTTGAATGGACTCGAAGAGAGGCGGAAGAACTGGAAAAAGCTTTGTTTTGAGAGGAAAGCCAATAAGCGCATGATCAAGACAAGACTATCAAACACTAGCCAATGCTACCTGTTTATACCCAATGACATCAAAGGGGTTCACATATTGTGTCTTGTCATAACCCGCAGACACCAGAAACCGTGAGATAACTGTGATTTGAATATCCGGCAAAGTGGGATTTTGGCAATACTTCCTACAACTGCACGGAAAACTTGATTTGGTGGGAGGCTTTCTACTAAAGTTTGAAAATAGTCAACTGTCTCTCTGTATTACTGTCGAGCCAGCAAATGACTGACTTTCTCTGAAGGGGACATGTGAGTGGACATGATTGACAACTCCGGTCACCCCCAGTGTGATTTCGGTGGAACAGTGGTAACGTGCACGCCTTACAAATGAGGGACCCGGATTTCAAAGCCGAAGCGAGACGATGGATATATGCTACTAATGAGCTCTAATGAGAGAAAACCTCGGGGTTGGTGCATCCCAAGTGTATGGTTGACTGCATGAACTGAGCGTTGTGCGTGAGGATAAAGTCTGGAGAATGTACATTCTATATCAATCTCGTCATAACTCGAAGGTACTCAATCTCATAATGGGCACTCTCGTGCACTAAACAAGCATAGCTTATTCTTCCGTTGTAGAAGTCAACCCAACAGTTAGGAGGTGGCATGATTTGAATGTGAACATACACAGGCTAGAGTTTTAAAGCAGAAAATCAACTTGGCCTTCTGTGTGATAGAAGAGATATCTTATGGAGCCAGACGACGGTGACTTGGTTCGAATTTCACATAACACTGATTGATTCACAGTATTAAAAATTCCTTCGTCATCACCGCCGCCCCCATAAGAAAAAAATAAGAGCTTACGGATTTCGAATTCTCACTAGACAGAACTGAGTAACAGGACCCAGAAGTCTATTACGTACAGTAAGTGGTTCAGATAGTTCCTCCAACATCATTTATTTTAAAATAGGATCTTCCTACTAGGGGGAGTATAATGAAAGCAGTGTAGTGAAAATCATAGAACTTCCGGAAGCAGTTAATAATAACACTTTATTTGACATTTGGACTAACCAAAGATATAAATAATCAAACAGCACTTCATTCTAATAGAACCTCACTCCATGTCCATGACAACACATCAACAAAGAGGTTGCTCAATAGCTTTTACTCCTCAGTTGCAAACAATTCGCATGCGTTTAAAAAACAGAGTATTTTGTTTTCGCCTATCAGTTACATATCTGATGTGTATCCAATGACGCGCATAACTAGACCATACATCAAGAATCGTCCTAATTAATGGAAATTCATACTTTGGATTTTGTTCCGTCATGCTCTACTTATTCGGGGACAATTTTTCACTTTATCTTAAATCCTAGTTGAATTACCGGTTGTTCGTTGTGGAAAAACACTAAACTGAAAAATCTCTTCCAAGTATCATATTAGGTTGATCTATGTAGGTGATCTGAAGTTCTAAAGAGCTTCGCACGAAATGCCAGTGATATATATATAATCACCTACTCTAACTTAAAAGAAAAATAATCATTTATCCTGGAAGTTTTCGAGGTGCACCCATCACACACAGAGAGCGTCTAGAAGTAAAAAAGGGCTATCCATAAAGGTGATACGATCGGAAAGAGATGGAGAAATCTAGCACTACTTGTACCCGAGGAACATCACCGCAAAACCATTTCTGATCATTACAACAGTCTGCCATTAAAGAGGGTTACGGGGTAGGCTAGATTGATTGCAGTCTGGTGCTCGGACACCCAACAGCTTTCTACTTTAGTAGAGATCTTTTGCCCAACAGGTTGGCTCACTCTTCTGAAGTAAGATGTTAACTGTTTACCCGCAATGTTGTTCAGTGTTCCGAGCATTGTGAGATGTTATCTACTAGGCTACCTGGTTGATAAATAACGCCGCATCGGGTGTACCTGAATCGCAATGGATGTCATATGATCACTAAAACTTGATGGTGCATATTGTATGAACAATTAGGCAGCGGTGGTCTGGTTGCATAAGTCA
>UZAN01040326.1:0-10435 GCA_900618425.1 Echinostoma caproni | reverse complement strand
CCCTTCTCTTTCCGGTAGTTTCTTTGGCGCTGGAATGTTCGGTCCGTAAGAAAGCACTCACTGTCAGAGACCCTGGATCTGGATTATTGATTCAAACGTTGCACTTTGATCACAAACATACAAAAACGTATCCGTGGCCCCATAAAAAATGGTGACCGTTTTAACACGCATTTGTTTTTCATTCTCGATTCACACAGCCCAGCCAAAACAACGGTCCGAAACAGCTCACCAGTCCCACGGTGATGTGCAATGACCTGGTGAACACCAGTCATGAACTTCGTTGTAATGTAAGTGATGTGTAACGTGGGAGCATAACAACTTCAATAGTNTTCAATAGTTTAGGCATGAAATCAATTTAAAACTTCATCAAGGTAACCGACCTTTGCACGATTCAATCGCAAGAAAATATACCTCAAAAATAGAACAAAACAAATTATTTTAAATTTAACGAGAGAAATTTTGATATCTCATATAAACTAATTTCAACAGTCAGCATAGCCTTAGAAGTTCACTCGGTGAATTCTAGGAAAAATCTGCTGTGCTATATATGCTATATATGCCACTGTAAGGTGAGTGGGTGACTCAAATGCGAAAAGAACTGTGTTATAGGTGTGACCTCGCAGCTCTTCTGGTAAAGCGTACACTTCACAAAAGTTAAGACAGCGTTCGTGTGTGGGTTCGAAACCCACCGGAGTTACTGATCCTTTCACAATTCAAACATAAAACGATTGTTTTCGTAAATCTATCAAGCAGAATCATTCAAAACATTTTCATCTAGAGAACAAATGAATGCGATAGATTAAAAAAGATAGTAAGAATCATTTGTGGAACACCAAAATGCGTTTAGTATAAAACCGTGGATGGCAATTCTTCTCAGTCGTCCAATACTAGCCCTGATTGGTGGAGATTATGCATAACTGTTGTCTATCATTGTTCCTACTTATTCAGTGGAATTTGGTTTTGCATGACAAGGAAAGACAGAAAGAGAGATCATCATCAGGCAGTGAGTGCATCATCCATNCCATAGGAAAAGAATCGTTTTTTTAAGTCAAGCTTCAGTCTTCGGAGGAATCGATTTGCAACGATTATGGGGAAAAGGCAAACCAGTAGGAGAGTTTGGAGTATCTCGAAGCGCGATGCATCGTTCATATTTTATAATTCAAAGTATGCATACACATATAAATAGAAAATAACAACTTTGTTTACTCAATCAGGAGGGAAAAACACGTTTATGGACTAATCAGAGTGATTTTGATGGTTGTCTTCAATCGGCTTGATGTGCCATCACCAAGATGCACCTGATACCCTTAGAATACGAGATTCACGCCTTGCCAACACTACCTCTCATTTTCTGTAATCAGTTTAACCATTTTGGGCTCATTACCACACTTAAACTGCTGGGGCCTTTTGCGGTTCTGTATTTCTGCTTCTCAAGACATACTTGACCGGTTATTGAACGAACAGTAGGTTCCTGTGGTCATCGGTTCCACCGCTTTCATCATACGCTCGCATATATTCCAAGTGAAAGGGCTGAAAGTCGTTTAATATGGAATAGGGAAAAGTTGACAAAATTCTCAATTAAAACAGTACTTCCGAGTCGTTTTGCAGTAAAATCACGTAAGGTCCCAAAATATAAAGAAAACTGTACGCACTGGTGATGATTCCCAACGCAAAAGGAACAGATGTCCAGTTCTCTTTGTCGGTCCTTCACCAGTCCAGCACTCAGGGCTTAACAATCAGATGCAAATTTGTGGTTACTTTGATTTCTAAATTCCTCTTTGCGAAGCTTATCGGGGTTTTATATCTCGGTTTTATAAACACTATAACATTAACATTCACAATTAATTGGGTTTTAGTTGGAAAAACCAATTCTTCAGGGAGACTGCCAACATCAGGGTATTTACTCAGCCACAAAAAGTTATTGTTCCATTTCACCAAGTGACATTTGCCCTAGTGTCAGTATATTTATTGTTCACATCGAGCGCCGCTTAGGCAGAATTTCTCCACACGCTAGCAATCACGTGAAAACGGGCTCGTCTGACTAGTCAGCTGTTTGTATGGTCTGACTGGCATATAGATTCCACCTTTAGAAAAAATCGTTTGCGTTAAAAGTTGAAAGTGATTAGACAGTGGGCGGTAGTGATTCGAAGATGCAAGCTCACCCGCCCACACGTTAGTGTATTCGAATCCTCGGATCCTACAAGTTCCCCACTGCTTTATATTCTCTCGTTGAGTGACTGTATTCCTCTGTGTAACAATTGGTTGTAAGTTATGTACATAAGAGTATTATTGTCATTACTTGAAAGTTTTTGCTTTCCTAAAAACCTGAATTACATCCAGTGAACCCAATTGATGTAGGGTTTTGGCAGAATAATAGTAACAGCATATGAATGTCTAGATTTTACTACTGTCAATGTATACTGTAGAATCAGTTTATCAATTAAGATTGTTCTGCAGTGAGCCACTAGCAGAAGTTTAATCGTACTATAAAAGACAAGTAGGCGTAAACAAGTTCTGTTCAGGCAGGAATGAGTTTTTATTGACTCTCCTCTTCACGCACACACACGCCACCCGATCCTCACCACCATCGTTTAATTGCCCCACCGCGGGAAATAGGCACTGCCGTTTGTGGGTGTGCTGTCCCTAAAATCGATAGAGTCACGTACTACTAGGTAGCACATCATATTAGAGTGAATGATTGGAATGGGACCCAAGTGGGTAGTGTCGTATCATACTGTAATAAGTTGTGCAAACATACGTCTACGTCTTCACCGAAAAATATACGTTCACCACTCAAGTGGGACAAAAGTGCTGAGTGTTACGTAAATCAATTATAAAATGTAAACAAAATGGGATCGTCTGTGCAGAGTGGCGATGAGTTCGTACAGGGTCTTCTTCTTGTCAATTAGAATGCAATCCGAACAGGGTACTACTGAATTACATTGAATGTGCTTAAGGATGCAAACAGCAAAGGTTAGACATGTTTCTGATATCGGAACGGCTGGGGTAGATAGGGGTTGAGCAGATGGCTGAGGTGATTAGGGATCTTGTAAACATGACTTTTACAAGAAGATCTATGAACATCCACACAGTTTTCTTAGTAGAATTACCATAGGAATAATAAAAACGCTGCCTTCACAAACAGTACTGAAATCAGTTTTAAGTAGGCGACGGAAAATCACAGGGAATAGTGAGGTGATAAGGAAAATGCACTGACTGAAAGAAGAACAAATGAATTGTTTACATTTGGAACACAGTTGTCTTCGTTTATCATCACGTATTCGCGCATGAGTAGAGTGATCGTGTATTCTCCTCTGTGGCGATTTCTGCGTCCAATTCTATATGGGGCCAAAACCTGTAAAAAATCGTTGCTTTGTGAGAAGACTGCATTCATAAATGCGTCTTGGTCACATACAGTACAGTGTGCAACTTCACACTGGTGGTAAAGTAATCTTTCGATCTATCACATCTCATCGATCCAAACATCTGGGTCACTGATCTGCCATATCAGGCAACGTTTGATTATAATAATAAACCGGTGGTGACGGGAACGAGAACTATTTAAAACATGATTCAAGGGGTGCAATAGATGTATTGGCATTGACCACTGTTCTATCACACTCACACATCTCTTTATGATGAACGGTAGATGGGATAAACACCATGGTCATAAGAACCTCGGAAAGACCTCAATAAGATAGTTGCAATATTGAGGTAGACAGTGGAGCTGCCCACTACCGAAAATGAGGAAGAGATGACAAGGTATCAACCACGAAACTTAGGGTATGGAACATGCTGAAGACAATGAACTAAAGCATTTGGCTATCACCACCAACCATGCCACGGAATGCATTTGCCTTGTTCATTGTGCACAGTGTTGGAAGCCATGACCACTTGCAGATAACACAAAGAATTAGACGCTCAATTGGCAAGAGCCATATATGTTCTTTGCAAAATTAAGTAAAAAAAACTAGGTAAAAGTTGAGAGTATATGTGTGCCTAGGGTATTAATGTACCAATTCCGAATAACTGATGACCCATCAAGTCACCAATCAGTGAATAAATAAATCAATATTTATTTAATTTACCTATCTTGTGTTCCATCTTCGTTATATGAGTAAATCTCAATATATTTGGAAAAGTTTCGAGTTTTACTATCCGCCTTCTCCCTTCAATAAAATAAGTTATATTATGAATCCAATAGATTCTTTGCACGTTCAAAAAGCATTTACTCTACTTCGTCAAATCATCAATGTAAATGTGCGGAACTGTGGTATCCCGGACTGATTTTGATAATTCCTTTTTGAAAACATACCATTTGAGCATGGAGCTTCTATCCATTCAGTTTTTAAATAGACCAACTTTCGATTGATCCTTCTCATTGTCACATTCGTCATCATCTTACAGAAAAAGACAGTGAAATAAACCTCATCAATCGCTGTCGCTATTCAAGCATTTTGATAAAAACAGGCATTTTAGTCCAGCATGAAGTCAAATTACCTCTACAAAAATCAACTATTTTCAATATGTTTCTGCGCATAATTGTTGTTTTCTTCATAAAAGGGTAGTTAGCTAAATTTTGTGAACCGTTCGACATTAAATCAATTTTATCTTACACGTTTTTCGTTATTTGATACCAAATTGTTTAAAATGCTTAATGTTCTGGTGAAATTTATTCTTTAATTTATGCTGCATACGGAATGCTTTTGTATGATGAATTTGGCATTTAAATGAACTGTGAGCTAAAAAGCTAGGAAGCATTGGACATCTTTTTGATCCGGTTGCATCGGCTGTGTGAATCCACCGACCGAACTGGGTATCAAACCAGGAGCTTCACACGTATTCAGTTTAGAATGGTTTCTAACCGGTGCATAATCCTAAAGACTAGTGCTGAGGCGCGCGAAATGTAAAACCTGCATTAGACTCGCGAGGATGGGTTGTGCTATATTCAAAGTAAAAATCTTTAGGCCAACTGTCCGGTGATCAAGTTGGTAGTGTACTTACGTTCCACCTGTGAGGTCCCGGGTTCGATTCTTGCTTAGATCGACGGACTCGCACTGCTGATTAGACCAAAACAGGTCAAAAAGGCTGTTCAGTGTTTCGTATGTTTAAAGCTCACGCTTTATTTGCACGCAGAATTCATTATTCATTATCACATCAAAATCCTTCAAAAATAAATATTTTGCATCCGTTCCTTTTTGGGTGGTATTTCATCGTATCCGTCTTTGTACTTCTCGCTAAAAGCGTAACGTAACGTTTAGGTAGCTAGATTGNATAGTCTTCCAATAAATAAAGTAAAGCCTAATGAATTATTGAGAGAAGTCGGGAATTATTGTCGTTCTATAGCACTACTGAATTATTCTTGGTTGAAATCACTTTATATTTTGGGGTTCATACAAAACTGTTACCAAAATCAAATCTACGGATAATTAACTATGCTCTTCAGGCGGTCAGGTAGCTTTAATGCTCAATGTCTGAAGCCTGGGTCTACACAAGTTCACTGTGTTTGCTTTTTCCGATATATTAGCTTTCTTCTGTAATATTTTTTAAAATATAGTAGAATTTTAAGGTAAAAAATTATTTTTTTGGCTGGTCATTAAGCAGTGATTCTTTGCCTCAGCACTTGGCACATTACTAATCATCAAAAAGAGGTTTTGAAACTGAGTTTATCGAGGTAAGTTTCACCCAGAGCACAGAATTAAAATATTATTATTCACATACGAACATTGCAAGAAGAATAAATCCGGAACATAACATCAGATGAAACCTTTGTGCTGCGAACTATTAGTCACTCTCTGCAAACACCGTCACAACTGTTTCATTTAAAAGAGCAAATCTAACCTCGCTTAAAATAAACATAATTTTGAATGTTTTCTCTACCGGTAGGGCTCTACATTTCAGTTGCACTGTGTCGAATGGTAATCCCTATGTTTATGCTTTTACTGAATTCAAGTGTTCACCCGGATGAACACCAGCTCATTAAGCAATATGTGTATCTTACTATCTGAACTGGTCTAACCCGTCTAAGTTGCTAAATCTAAAAGAACACATGGCAGCCTGAAGTGATAGTAAGATGTGTGTTGTTCCTTCTAACCGTAGACGTCTAATGAAAAATTCGCCGTACAATAATAAGCAACCTGTTTTTTATTCCACCTATCCATGCACCAAAAACATAGAACATTTCCTAGCTCCTGGTTAAATGGAGTCATGAGTACAATTTTTACTTATAACTATTCATTTGGATGCCTTTCCATTCATTTCTATACTTCTAATGCACATAGAACTCATAACAACTTTGTTTAACTGCTTTGCACTAACTGATATGGAAGAAAATAGCAACGCTCAAAATCACTTGCCGAATTCTAAACTTCATCTCCCTTCATTTGTTTGTTCGCTTTAAATTCATCTCTCTTTTTCTTACCAGGTAAAGTAAAGAGTAAAACTTTTGTTATTATTATTTTCCAAGTTAAACATTTAAGGCCTTAATTTATGTCTGTCGTCGGGATTTCCTTGGAATAATCCTTGTTTTATTATAACTACAAAACAGACATCCCAAATTACGTCTTTTATGTTTTGTTATATTGTAAATGTAATGTATTTTACTTTGTTTTATTACACACATTTTTTATAATGTGCTTAAAAGTTATTACAGCATTTTCTTTCAGAATGGCATATCTCAATTGACTCTTGACATCGCGGTCTCAAGAACTTGTCTCAATTTAAAACTTGAGTACTGAACAATTATATTGTGCTGCCCTGAAAAACTTTTCGTTCTCTTATAACTGCTAACTCATCTTCTCTGCAATTTTGCTGGTGAAATCTAACGCATTTTACTCCCTGATATTGTTTGACATAACCGACCTTGTCTCATTCGGATCAATAGAAAGATATATCTACATATGAATTGGGCTCTTGTCACCCCATCTCTTCTTTTTCGCGTTCGTCAGAAAATCAGACAAATTTTATTATTTTGCAGTAAATGCAATCTCTCAATTTTACCATTCTTAATTCGTGCTACTGATATTATCCAAACTGCTGTTTCCATGTGTCTCTCTTCTAAGCCCAGCTACAATGGACTTCAAGGTGAAGAGATCAAATCGGTTTGGTTTACGTTATTATGGTTTATATGCAACTGACTGTACCCAAATTTACTTAAAAGGTATATACTTCTTTTTATATAAATAACGTGCTATTCAGTATTTTCTTCTGCCTCTCTTCCTTGTTTTCTATTCCTTTTATGATGAATTTGTATATCTTCTTAAAAACTGTGATGAAATATTGTTTGATTTAACTTGACAGCAGGTTTACTTGGTTTTTCAAAAAAGGGACGGTAAACAATCTCTTCAATTTTTGCTCGCTTTAAAATTCAAACAAAAGATCTGCGCTTCGGTAAAAGTTCCATTATTTATGATGGTATTTTTCTTTGGTGTCGCATAATTTAAAACTTCTAAGTAGACTCAATACAATAAATTAAGGAACATGTCATTACTTCCGGTTGCATGACAAACAGTTGCGAGATATGAGTGATATTTAAATTTGTTTGCATTTTTTATCTAAGGTTGCGTGTTTCTGGGTTCCTGATTTTAGAATTCATGATATAACAATGGCAGTTGCTAATGTTGTCGTCACTTGAATAGAACAAGCATTCAAAAAAGTTTTATGACTGCAGGAAAACAAGGAACATTAGTTTGAGGTCCCAGTTTCGATCCCCATTCTGCTCAATGCATTCAAACTGCTAAAAACCAATCAATAAAACATTTCTTCCCAGTGTTTCACTTTAAGCTTCAATTGCACAACAAACGATGAAATTCAAAATAATATATTTTTTTCATTTCTCATTTTACTTTCAGTTACTTTTATTGAATATACAATGATAAATCTTTCAGGTAGAGGAAAGTAGACAATCAAAATGCTGCGATACAACACAGATGGGGACGTCAGGCGGTAGTGCTGGTATTATAACGCACGTCCTCCGGGGTGATAATTTGGTGACGCTACCACCGGGCCACCGCCAACCATAAATTCAAATCCTTCACTACTTTCACAAAAATATATGTACTTATCAAATATTTTCACTAAAAATACTTAATAATATATAAAACACTTGATTCTAAACAAGCAATGAATAGAGCATGTTCTGTTTTGTGAGTATACAAGTCGCTGAGTGTGAGTCACAGAAGGATAAAGTGAGTAATACTTAGCTACTTTTCATGTATTAAATACCATTACGAATTCAAAACAGGATTAATTTAAACTATTCACACATTAACGTTGTTCCGTTAGAGTGCTGTATATTCTGTCCGTTGAATTTCATCTGTTTTGCTCATGTGTGCAATAACCATAAAATCTATCAAAGGATTATATGAATTTGCAACAAAATTTGTTTTAAGTCAGTTAAGATGTATTTCCTTTAAAATCTGCTTGAATTGAACACAGAATAACGAACAACAGGAATGGTTTTTATTCTAGTAAGATCATATTTATTGATATTCAGTTTGTTTGGTATTGTAAAGCATGCTGACTATTAATACAAGTCGGATAAAGCGCAGTGCGTTTATATACAAAGGCTCGTTTATTAGCGATAATTATAAAATAGCAGTTGGTGATTTGTTCAGTGATGTTTTTTTGTTTTAGTCAAGATATAGTAATATTTATTCCAAAGAAGAGGGTCCATGGTTTGCTAATTGGCATACTACCGCAACTATAACCGCCTTTCATAGACGAAGTGTAGTTTATGCCATCAAAAAGATGAACCAAAGGGCAATCCTCATTCTGAATGGTATTTTAAACTCATTAGAAGTTTATAACGTTTACCATTGCTTACTTAATACCCATAAAATCATCTTAGGAAGGCAATATATGTAAGCATGAAAAGCCTTTTGACCTGACCTGATTAGATACATTTATGAATAATATCAGGAATAAATGAAATCCCTGTAAAGTATCACACTTTTCTTTAGTTAACTAAAATATATAACATATATAAATGATGACTTATACACGTTTAACCAAGCAAATTTAGGAAATAGAATATATAATAACGTTTAGATGTATTTAAGGATTCCAATGCTTGTTAAAATGTTAACAATCAAAGTGTCTGACTTAATACACTGCTCATACGCATAGCGAAACAGGATTCTTTCGGTCGATCACTGTCTAACTATCTTTCTTTAGGAGAAAATAACACCTGGAAATCGCTTTCGGTCGATGTGATTAGCGAGATTAAGCATAGTGTTCAAGCGACGCTTAGACAAAGTCTTGCATAGAGGGTAGACATGTACACCTACATCATACCACGGAAAAGTGACTATTAGGAATAATATAGGATCAAGCCAAGTGTATCCACAAAACCAAATGACTATCACCAATCCTGATGGTATTTTCCGTAAGAAAAATATTACGAGCAAAACAGAGATTGGTCAAATGGTCAATCAGTCTTCGATTATCGATAACCCTGAAAGTTTAACAATCATTATAACACACTGACTTCAAGAAGTAAATGTCTCTCGTTAAATAAAAAATAAAAGACCAAACAAAACATACTTTCTACCATATATCAGTAAGCAACAAAATTCTTTGTTATTTAAGTAGAAATAGCGCGTAAAGCACACCTTTAATCCCATGCAGCATCCCCTGGAAGTCACCTGAGCATCCCTTGAGTGAACCCCTCGATCCGAATGAGATACATGCTCAATTGACGGTCGTAAAAAATTGGCAGCAACGGCGTATAATGTTTCAATCAACCCACAATTACAGTCCCCTTAATCTTGCAACGTATACGACACTTAGTACTATTTACGTACATCAATCGTGATCTAAAAAACTACTCTATTAATCATTTTCTCACAATTAGGTTCTATGCTAGCGTAGCTATCTTCTTTATAATAACGAAAAACTCGGTATTCACAAACTTCACATCAATATTTGAAACTCCTATGAGTACCTAAATAAATTATACGGTTTGATGGGTCGGTTCAAATGATCATTTGATTGAGTGAATCTCAATTGAGTAAGTTAACTTACTCAAGATAAACTTTCAGAAATACTCCTCCGTAAAATTATTTTCCATGATACAAAAGACGAATAACGTTCATCTTCACGAACAGTATGTTGTTATTCGTTGTAGCTTTCCAAAATAACTGCATTGATATCAATGCAATGGTATATCATTATACCATAAAGAAAACTGATCAACAACGTCGGTCTTTTAGCAAATAACTAGGTACATTTCATAGAAATACATTTTCCACGGTCACACATGAGATTTTCTAATAATCCGTGACAAAATTCAAGTTCTCTAACTAACTTTGGTCAGTTTACCACACAGAATTGAACGATTACAAAAAACACACTTTGAAAATACGCTCAATCAAGGTCAGTTCGGTTCAGTTCAGTTCAGTTTGCACAGGACGATGTGTGGCCCGGGCCAATCTTG
>UZAN01040325.1:53889-67565 GCA_900618425.1 Echinostoma caproni | reverse complement strand
AACGAAATCAAGCTGTGAATTCAGTCTGGTAGGAAAAAGTACTAAATTTTTTAGACCCAGTGCGGTGAGGAATGTTACATCATGTCTGTTGAAGTCACTAACAAATATGCACAAAGAGTCACTTGTTTTTGATATTATGGAGGAAGAAAATATGTCAGAAAAGCTATTTATGTCAGCAGCTGTTATTGTGGGTGACAAGTAAAAGTTTCCAAGAGGGATGGAATAAAACCCACTCAAAAAACGGGGCTTACATTCGATGACATGACAACTGATTTTATCCGTTGAGTATTCGTAGATGACAGCAGTTGATTTAGTCCAATTTTCACTGACGTAACTTGCAACACCACCTCGTTGGCGGATACTCGCGGGACGGTCAACCCGATACAGGTCATATCCATCCACTTGTACAATTTCACTAGGGATTTCTTCATGTAGCCACGATTCCTGAAGCATAATTATTCCTAGGTTTTTGTACTCCTTTTTCCGTGTGATGTCTACTAGTTCCTCGACTTTTCCCAACGGAGAACGAACAGTGCTTGTTAAAATGAGAGGAATTTGCATTTGACTGGTGCTGCACTGTCTGAGAGCGACTTGCCAACCTGCTCGATGTTTTCTCCTTTTGCCGTTTTGTGTTTTGATCATCCGCTTGAACTTATTTCTCACATTGTTGAAATATTTCACAAAAGACGCAGTTCGCGCGATAACATAACGATTTCACGAACGTGCTCGTGTAGGATAGCATTTGGTGTCCTTGAAAACGGTAACAATGCGATTTGATGACAAATAAATCCACAAAAGTGTAAATATGATTTTCGAGATAGAAGGCGCGTCCGAATTCAAAGGCCCCGCGAGAATTGGTAATAGCAAGTGCCTATCTATGCAACTATGCAACAAACGACCGTTCACAGGAAAGCAGAACGAGCAACGTCACGGAACGCCGTAACGGATGTGTTGTGGATAAAGCCACAGAAACGAAATAGAGGATAGGGGAGCGTGCGAAATAGTAAAATTAAACAGGTGGCCTCTGTGCTGTAAAAACATGTGTTTCCACGTTCTTCGAATGGTTCATTCTCGTTGGGATACATTTCGTGTACTGTCTCACCGAAATTCATCATTGCTCTGATGCTGGTAACTTCAAACTATGCCATATTTTTTTTAAATTTTAATGAAATGAACCTTACAACAATCGACAATAAAGATAAAACTCACCTATCAGTAAATGAGAAGAGGGGGCGAAATCTCGAATATCTTGCCTTGAAAATATCAACGGCTGAACGATAAACGAACACCCAAAATTTTTCAAAACGTATACAGCGAAACAACAAGTTATCCCATTAGTTCCTATTTTTCTTTTTAACAGTTCCGTCTTTCTTCCTATGTTCGGTATCCCAGCACCCCTCCCGTTATTGTTATTGTTGTGATGTTGGCACCATGCTTGTCCGCAAGCCGATGTTATATATTTTAGTATGCAGGACCGACCCCAGTTCTGAATCCACTCGGAATCCACTTGGAGATTGATTCCGGGCGACGCAGTGCGAGTTCTTTTACAGATAGCGTTTTCACAAAAGGCCGCACAATCCCTGACCACTCGCTGACGCTCTCAATACACCGGTAGGATACACTTCTCACAGATGGTTCTCCGTGGAGGGAGCTTCCAAACGACCTGTAAGACAGGGAAAACACAAAAAGCAACCATGAGCCAAAGAAGGTCCAGTGAGACATGCACACGATTCACAATTAAATCAAAATGTCTTCACTACAATATATATATATATATGTATATATATATATAGATGTATATCTATATAAAATAGGTGACCTTCAATCAAACGGGTATTAGATCGGAAAACACTGATTGGCAGGATCAACCAACTGACCTTAACGGTATTTCACTCACCGTTCGAGCGTTCTGCACAATATTTGGAGTTTCAGAATATTTCTTTTATCAGTGTTTACGTTTTGCGAATCAAGTTGTCGGGCTGAGGATATCAAATCAAAATATCTGGGTATAATTTCAAGTTGTCTCACTTTGGTCCAGTACCATTTGAACTGAATCTACCACCAACTTCTAATGTTATTGTAAGACGATAACCTGCTCGGTGCTGCCAGGCCGTCATACTGTTGCATTATTTGGGGGTTAGCTACGTGTTGTAGTTTCCCTCAGTCCAACAACCCCTCCCCCCCCTCCAAACTCATAACACATCTCGGCCGTTTACTTTTCCCGCGATCGTATGTATGTGTTACATACGTTTCTTCCTCTCCTCCTAANCTGTATTGTGTTTCGCTGGCACCAGTGGATCCTGCTCGGTCGATGTACGCGTCGTTCCTAACCATAGTCTCATCCAAGTAGTACGTTAGTTGCGCCAATATATTTAGAAAACATCAACACATTTCCTACCCTTCAAATAGCAAACAAGCGAAGTGATCATTTCAACCACGTCGCCGGAACGAAATAAGATGATTTTCAAATCAACTGTGAAAAAAGTGCTCAAGAAATGCACTACGTTATACCATAGCTGCAAAATCCCGTGAACAATTTTATGGTTCAATCAAAGTATTTTTCAAAATTAGAGTTATCCGGATATGAATTCTGGTTTCTTGATCTCTGTATCCCTCTCTTCCTCCCGCGTGCTTTGAACACATCGTTTCCGTCACCATCTTCAATGCTTTGATATTCGTAACTACCTAGTGACATAGACCAATAATCCGGTTAAGGTAATAAGAAATCTGTCCATACGCATTTTTTTCAATAATTTTGGAACATATAGTTGATCGCAACGAACGTACATACAAGCAAACAGCCGTGAAACCGACAATCCATCACATGATGAAATCGATCAATGCAGTTGATCATTTTAACGATGGGACTTGAATTCCAGAAAGTCACATGGATTTTAGGTTGAATGGGAAAAGTTGGTTTGACTATGAAAACTCCGAACGGTCAAAGCACTCCTCTAAATCGTTCCACTAGACCGCTAGTACACATTTTGTGCGTCGAGATGTTGTTCGAATGATGTATTTCTTTTTGGAGATCAACAACTTTCCCAAAATTTACATTAGTGAGGTGTAAGATACTCACGAAAAAATGTTTCAATTATTCACTTTTCAAGCATTCCTGAAGGACGATGGGTAACTTTAGTCAATCAATTTCTTTCAGATAAGTGAAAAAATTATGATCTACTGGTTCAAGAGAACACAGTGTGGGAGAAAGCTCATTTTCAGTGCTAAACCGAATATTCGATTTTAAAACATTTACACCCACGGACTGGAGGGAAAAATGAGTAAATATTAACTTCCACCCTACGTCATTCGTCAGTAGCGATGTATCTGTGAAAAAGATCTCAGCCATGCACGCAGACTCTCATGAACGCTTTTTACGCGGTCGGGTAATTTTCTTTTGATCCTATTCACTGCCGGACATTACCACTTGGTACACTGGATTGACTATGAGTAAAACAGACCTATTCAGGTTGACAATATATGAAATGACAATGGCGAGGTACCGCAAAATTAAGGATGAGCAGTTCGGAAGCAGAACTGGAGCTCATACACTGCTACATTTTGCATATGTAGGGCCACTAATCCATTGTCCGAGAAAAACAAACAGGACCATTAAACCCTCATGTAATACGGGTACCTGAGCATTGGCTAACCAAACATTGGCGACGTATTCATATTGATTATGCAGGGGCCCGTTGATGACTGTATAATTCTGGTGACCATAGAACCCTACTCTAAGTGGACAGGAGTTAAGGCGCCTAAAATCGCAATCACTCAACAAACACCCAATATTCTTAAGGTACTCTCTAGTTTGTATAGTGTTCTGGATAACTTGATCCGTCTTTCACGAGTGAAGGATTCCATCAATTCTGATTAAATAATGATTAGAGTCCAAACAATACGCCTCCACAGCGTCTTTTTCAAAATGGGTTCGGCCGAGCGGGCGGAACAGACTATTAACTAAGGTTATCAAAGGTTGAGTGGAGATGTTTACAAACGGTTAAATGTGGTTCTTTTGGGGTATCTAATAGCTCCCAGAAATACAGGGGGTACATCTCTAGTAAAGTTATTAATGGGGTCACCGGTTGCGTTTTCACCTTTATCGCATACGGTCTCATTGGGAAAACCGCATACGCAAGCACCGGGACAGTGTGAAAGTTCAATATGACCAGGAAGCGCCACAGAAAAATTATGTAATTGGTGGTAAAAATTATACTCGTCTTTGTCCGTAAGGTTGTGCTTGGGTAGATAGAAGATAATAATGGATAGATAACAGCAACAGGCAACTTCTCGGCATCTTTCACCGGAAGTTCGATCATTTTTGCTCCAGATTTACCGATGTCTCTGTTTGAAAGAACTTTGAGCAACGGTTGGAACTAATGTATATCAATCGGTCGACTTCAACTATTGTGGAAACAGAGAGCGCGTGAAGCCGCACTTCCACATAGCTTTGATGAGCATAAGGTACAAAAAGATAATGCACTGTCTAGCTGAACAAGCCTATAACTTATGGTTGGAGAGAAGTCACACTCCTCAGTCGTGATGCATCCGTGAGAGCAACACACGGGCATTGCTTTCACTTGATTGACTAATTTCCCGTTGATCGCATTCAATATCGGACATTACTTTTCCGACATTACATTCGTTGCATCCACAAACAGTTCTTTTCAGGTAGCTCTGTATTAAGCCAACTGTTTTCTTCAAGTTGCTGTTTTTCTTGTCAGAAAAGTTTTCTGTTTCTTTTGTAACTTATCATCATGAGTTACAAATCGTTACAAAATCTAGCATTAGCGGCTTCATCAATTCAAAAAAAGTATTTCTGAACTCACAGCGGAGGAACTTTGTATAGTCAAATCGGTGTTGCTCATGTTGTGGAGGCAACAGGACTCTTGACTTTTTCCAATAATCTCCCTGCGACCGTGTAAATCACACGACAAGATTCATTCATGGCAGAATTGATTTCAATCAATCAAATTACTATTGACCACCATCATTCTGGGCCTGATTTTTTCCAGCTATACACCCAAAAGTGAAAAGGCTCTTGTGTTGACCATTTGTATGGTTGTGACACGAGAAAGCAGGTATAGCTCACCAGTCACAGGAGTTGTGAGTTGATAATATGAATCCTCCGAGGATGCGTACGCAAATGCTGCCACTTTGTGCAACCGACGAGATTCAACTTATTATAGTAGAGCGAGATTAGCACTAATTATTGATATATGGACGTTAAACTGATCGCTGGAGCCAGTTTGTAATCCATGCAAATAAAAAACGTCACATGTCTGAGTTTGAATCACCACAATCTCAGCATGTATGCATTACTAATGAACTCAATCATTGATGCTAAAAATGGTTACAAGGCTTTTCAGTAGCGGAAACAGGAACTATGACAAATCAAAGACTGACTACTCAAATACATTATTAAGTAGCCAAGAACGAAACAGAATAAGTGAATATGCCTTATACAACAATAGGGCAATTCAAGACGTCGAACTGACCATTATAAGCATTCAGCATAATGTTGTTTGTGGGTGGTGATATGGGATAAGTTATACTAATGTAAACTGACCAACCTAGGGACCTCATTTTCACATAGAATCCTCAGTTCATTCAGTCAAACACACTCTCGGGGAGCACTAGGTCTTCAAATTCAAGTGAATCCGTTGTAAATTCAAGTGGATACGCTGTAACTTCAAGTGAATCCAACCACTCACATTCTACCAGGAACTCAACATAGTGATTGGTTCTTCTGCCGTCACACGTCGCCGGTTGCATTGGATCTATCAAAATCGCATCCAGTCGGAATGAACTGATTTCGCTATACACAAACAAAAGTACTTTTGAGTGAGTTACCGAGCTAGGAGGAATGTTTCGGTGTGGTGGGATTTGACTGTTCGTCTCCTCCCAGCCCCCGGGTACGTTATGTCCTTAACCGTTGATCGTCTGAATTTTGGACGAGAAAGGATAAATACGGTGGTAATTGGTTTCGGCCGACCGAGTACAGAAGCGAATCACGTCAAAACAGACCGATAAATCGAGCACCATGCTCAGGAATGAGACATTGCAAGAGTGGGTTCAATCTAGACCCTCAGTAGCCTTGTGGGTAAATTCCATTCAGGCAGAGGTTCCCTCGAACAACACCGATTCATTTGAGCCAGATGCAATTGCCTCCATATTTCTGCCATCGAAAGGCACATTCGACAAGATACTTATTGTATTGTAATGAATTGTGCAGGCAGCTGTGTCTACATTTCAGTAAAAATTGGTTCACTGTTATAATGGGATAAAAACACGAAATGAAGATTTATATACAACCATGGCGAAACTTAAACAGGAGTTCATTTTGTAGGTTTAAAATTAATTGGTTTCGGATCTTCACCTTGTCAGTGAGAATGTGAGCCAGATAGGGGGCTGTTGAATTGAGATAAATGTTTATGCAGGAGGGTAAGCAGCGCAAATTGGATCGGGTTGTAGTGTGGGAACGGCAAGCAGATAAATCGGGATTGAGTGGATGACTGGAGTCATTGAATATCTTTTGGGAGAAAGTCTCGCATGAAGTATTATGAATATCATACAGTTTTGTGATCAGAGTGTTTAAAGGAGTAAGAGAAACACGGCTGATAATCACCAAACCGAGACGAAGGGTAATGAAATACTTTTAGTAGTCCAGGGAAAATAACGGTCGAACAATAAAGAATGGCAGGAAAAATGCATTGCTAAACAAAGGAACATACAGTTTCATGCTTCTCTCAAACTGTCGCAGTTTGCTTATCTGGAAGGATAAGCGACGCAGTACACAGACATCGGTTAGCACATGAGAGGATCACCGTAGATTACTGTCTTTGGTGGTATGTGTTCTGGTGATGGGTACGGAATTGATGATTGAGGGTTACAAGGGATATTCGGGTCTGGAAAGACTAAAAATGCATTCGAAGCATCTAGAAGTATTCAACTGAAGACCGGATTGGTTCGAGAATGATCGCTCTGGCAATAAACTGTCAAAAAATGATTCTGTCAGATTGGTTTGAAGTGGCTTGATATAAGACCACATCACCAGCATATTTAAAGGTCTTGGCTGGTGGGATTGAGAGTAAGTCACTGATGAAAGATGTGAATAAGTAACGAGAAAGCACAGCACCCTAAAGGATTCCAGAATTATTCATTAACGGTTTTGAAATAGTGCCGTTTGCTTTCGTTCTTTGAATCCTTCCTGTGAAATTGTCTTTCAACCAAATGCCTGTAACTTTCGGAGAATAAAATTCGTGGAACGGAATCACAAGGGGAAGAATAATCAGGGAAAGCACAATGATCGGATTTTTGAGAATCATCTTAAGATTTGGAAATAAAGTGCATCATTGAAGAGATAGCATTCAAAGTGAATCCATTTGGTTTATACGCAAGCTAAAGAGGGTCACTGGAAACATAATAGCAGACTGCAAGCGAGTGAGAATAGTGCATTCTAATGGTTTCAGTTCAGGCGAAGTAATGGCAATAGGATGAAAGCGTTTAATAAATATAGCAGCTGAAGATGATTTAGGAATGGGTACATCAATGACCGGTCCCCAGGAGTCCGAAATTGAACGTGGGTAATGTTGAATCGGTTAATAAGGGACGCAAACATCTCTGTGAGTGAGCGAATGCCATATTTAAGCATAGACGAAGATAGACCAACGGGGTCAACTGAAATTGTGATTTCTGAAGTTTTAAGAGGTTGATAGACCACCCATGGGTGACCGGGTCTACGGTAGATAGATAATATGTGGGATACGGAGAAGACAGATAATTTAAAGGAGAAATACAACATTAAGGCTATCCACCTCGTTGGTTTTGTTTGCTGTCCGCACAGCAATCCGATCCCTTGCCATAACCGTCTTCTACCTTCAGCTCCCGGAACTTTCTTTGCGAATGAAGCATTGAATATTTTGATCTCTGCCTTGAGTTGCAGCGTACGCTGTTTCACAAAGGCTGATTAGTTTATCTTGAAAGCTAGTTCTTTTTGTCTTCTAAGAGCTTTTAGCCGCGGAGACCATACTCTGCTAGATGATGGCAACAGATTTCTTGAGGAGGAGTCTGCCGGCTGAAAGATTTCCAGTTTTGATGTTCAATTGTTTTGTCTCAATAAAAGCGGGGTATGCCAACCGAGAGTAAACGTTTGGTCTAAGACATAGGAGACAGTGATCATCAGCGGAGATTGGCGCCTTCGGTTCGGCAGAAAATATCAAGCTGGTTGGTGATAACCATGTCCAATACAGTATCTCCTCTGGTAGATGTTAGAGACAGATCTGATAGGACAAAGGTAAGTAAAGGTTGGATTGGTTCATGATTAAAATCACCAACAATTAAAATTAACTTATCGTCGACTAAGGGAGCAATGGAAAGAATAAATGCATCGTAGGAGTTAATTTCGATTTGTGCGCAAGAAGGAGCACTGTATAGATTGGTAATAACTGTACTCCGATAAGGGGAAAACCTAGGTCGACATGAAACAGTAAGACCGTCATTACCACAAGAGGAGAAACACAAACAACTTGCCACACCAACTGGAGTTAATGTATGTTATTATGTTATTCCTCTGTCTCGTCAAAAATTTACAAAACCAGGTCTGCTGATCAGCAAATCGTCTATGTTCCGATTTAACCACAATTCCTGTATGCATATCACACACATGTTTGTGTGCACACGATAAGTTTTTAGCTCAATGATAATGTAGTGATAATTCCCTGGGATACGAAAGCTGCGAGAACATAGCAGAAACCAGGCAATAAATTCCGATGCACGAATGAACACAAACGTGGCGCAGCCAATCGAAGGGTGCGCGAAGACTTGACAATAGCGCAAGGATACAATCAAAGTATTAACAACATTTAACCTGAATAGTAACAGTCAATTTGAACTCATTCACTAGCTAACACAAATTACACTTTTCCCCGTAATTCCCGCACTAACTATTGCATTCTATTCACACTGTCAATGGCACCAACCTGTCACCTACAGTTTCTAACCGTTTTACCTCAATTTTGTCGCATATTTTATTATCCTTGTTGCATCATTTATCATCCGCGTTGCATCTTTTTGCAGCCTGATTACATCTGTGCGATTGTCATGGTTCAATGAGTGAGCCGTCTGGTAGTGAGAATAACTTACATTTATCTATAATTCTACAAAGGATGAAAACTTTGTATTGGGTGCTTCAAGAGATATTGGGCATAGGTAAGCACAGTTTTCGACCCACGGTTGTCTTAATATAGATCAGCGACTTTCTTCTAAATGCGAAATTGTTCCCCTCATGGTGTAATTCTGTTTTGATCTCTCAATTCAGATTTATCACAGGGACACGGCGTTTATGGATAAAACTCAACCTGTAAAAGGTTAGGTCGACGTGCATCATCCTTATGAAAGACATTCGTAAATCACTTGAACTCAGGCTAGCAAATAAACTCTTTTGTGGTGGTAATTAAACTGTCTAAATACAGTCCAGTCAGTGAAAAATACACACACAAATTCAGCACACCACAATGTACTTGGAGTCCAAAAGCGTTACCAAAAGAAACAGTAACATCGCTTTTTGGAAGCACAACCAGCAAGGAATGATGAACGCGGGTTGTGCATTGCGTTCGAAAAGCGATTAGAAAATTCTATTCGTGCTCTTTGATCAGCAGTAAACTTCGTGGAAACGTCGCTGTAACTAATAGGAAAACTGCGCTCACAAGAAAAATGTGAGAGATGAGGATGTCCCGTTAAAGATTGAATCCGGGATCACAGAAGCAGAACGCAAACATACTACCCAGTTGACCGTCGATAAGCTGATCCGACCGTTTTCCAATTTACACAATCGTACGCTATAATACAACGCATAGTTGTGATCTTACTGTGTGTATCAAGATTTGCGCACATCATGGCAAGGATTTTCACTTTAAGCTGGCCATCAATCTCGAGGAAATACGGGATCTGAAGAACCTCATTTGAAGCTTCAATTTTGGTATCAACAACCTCGGTTTTTCAGTGGGCTCTCTCTCCTAAGATTGAAAAGTTACTCAAAGATTTTCGAGCTGGTTGATACATCATAGTTTCTCCATTCGCTGGGTTAGCCAACGAGTTCGTTAACTTTAACATCTGGTGAACTATTTTAGTTGCTATCAGTCTATGTAAGCCTATTTTGTTAATGCAATTTTCATGAAAACGCAATGTGCACTCTGCGGTTTAGTCCATTAGTTTCGGAAAGTATTGTTCCAATGTTGGAGGTTTGTATAAAAAAGCGACAAAAGATCATGACGTGCCCGGCAAATATTGTTCCTTCAGATAAGATAAACATATAGTCCAGAAGCGGACGAAGGAGTCATCTTGGATCTGTATGGCGAGGGATTCGAGGGAAAAAGCTAACTGCAATAATCATACCAATCAGCTTATGCATGACAAGTATCTCGTCAAGTGTGTTATTCAATGTCAGAAATATGTGGGCAATCGCATTTGATTGAAAGGAATCAGTGTTATTCGAGAGAAACTCGACCCCAATAGAATTTACTAGGATATAGAGGCCATAGACTGAACCCATTCATGCAATGAATCATGATCACATTTACGCCTGAGCGTGGTGACCAATTTATCAATCCATCTTGACGTGAGTCGCTCCCTTCCTTGGCCGACAGAAGTCAATTACAGCCGGGTGTGTTCATTCGCGTCTATGACGCACACCCGATCAACGATCACGGACATCACGTTCCTCGGGGTTGGGGTGGGGCAGTCTACCTAACCGAAATTTTCATCCTCTCCCGTTGCCCTATTTTGTGTTGTGTCGTTTTGTTCGTTGTGATTAGCCATTCTGCCTTCGTCCTGCTCGGTAACTCACTCAAAACGTACTTTTGTTTGTTTACGGAGTTAAGTTAATTGATTCGGATTGGACGGGGTTTAGACAGACCCGGTCTAATCAGTGACTTTTTACGGCAGAAACACCAATCATCTTGTGCGGTTCCCAATCGAATGCGATTGGTTGGATTCACCTGAAGTTACAGCTGATTTACTGGAAGCGACAACAGATTCATTTGAAGATGAAAAAGTATGAATTCTAGTTTCTGTCTCCTTATAGTAAGTATGTGGGCAGTGAACGTCCACGTTCTTCTCCGGACTTCGACCTCCGAATCTGTCGTATGAAATGTGTTACGAGGGTGTCAACTGGCTGAATTCAATCTACGTTCAAAAAGAACTCTATGAATTAGATAGAAAAAATCTACAGTGAGATCTGTGCCTTCTTCGAATCGTAATATAAAATGTAGGATGCAAACAACGTCCGTTCTCGGCAATTCAATATGAAGTAGAATTTCTGATCCTAAATTTGAAATTTAAAGTGAATGCGGAATTGTCTATCTGCAGTGGACCGAGTAAGATCGATAATATGCTCCAATCGCTGATCGGTAAACAAAGGTGGGAATTGAATTAAAACTTCCACTGGGGNGTAGGCGATCACGCATATGAAATAGCGGCCGAGTGCCTCCGCCAATCACGTGTAATTTGTAACATTCAGTTGTTATAGAAAACTCGGACAAGCCAATATTTATCTGAGTGGTGATTCAATGAACCTGTTTACTCATTCTCTTGATAGGCTGTGCAATGGAATGAAGTAGATGAATACATGCAGAACGAAATAGTCGAACCAGAAAAACTCACTACAGTAAATTTCCGCTCATCACTTCATGTTGATTAAACTCTGAAAGATATTCGAGTAAAATAATGAAATTCATTTTCAGGCGTTGTGTTTTAATTGAGCTTAACCGCCTAATATCCAGAACGGTAGCGGGGTTAATGGGCTGTGGGTTACGGGTTTATCCAGGGGAACTGAAAACCCCTAGTTTCAATCATTTAGGAAAGGCGTAAAAGTTAACTTTAATCCCGATGATCTCCAGCTCGAGTGGGTCGACGGGCCAATTGATTGATCTGTTCCTTCCTACCGTGTCTCAAAGACGTAAAGGTCGACCGATAACATACCGACTTTTGACGATGTTTTTTTTACATCTAACATAGTCCCCTTGCTAAACATTGTTTGATTGATCAAGGCTGCTGCTACAAATTCATGAGAAAACTATCTTTTCTGGATCGCACTATCGAGCTTTAACACCCCGAAAAATATCTTGAAAATTCTTGTTGCCATACCGGTACCGATACATTGATTTGTTTAATGCAATCCTAACATTTACCATTGTAAATCGTAATAACGACAATGGTCAAATTAATGACTAACCGATTTAAGCTCCACAAACGTCCTCGTTCATTACGGTCCCACGGTGCCCTTGTTCTGTCAAAGTCGGTAGAGGTTTCTATCACTTTGACCTATAGTAACAGTCAGATGTGAGTCGAGGTTCGGTTTATCCGCTTGGATTGTGTTTCCTTATTGAGGGCTTTGTCATAGTGCTGCACAGGCTCAGTGTGTGTGTGTGTGTGCGCGGCAAAAGGAGCAATGTGATAGCTCCGAGTGTCCACCAGCATTGTCAACGTCATCATCATCTGCAAATAACAGGTGTAGTGTGCCGTAAAAGAAAGACCTAGATCTTTTCGGTACCCTCCTGCTTGTATTGTGGATGCAGAAACACAATGTTGCGAAACTATTCAAAAGCAATGGAAGATGACATATATATTTGAAAAATTGGAATTAGACCTATAGTGTAGTAAATTCTTACATTTCAAAGAGGTAATATGGGCAAAAGATAGACAATTAGAGAGAAAAAGAATTCGGTCACTTTCTTCTGCATGCATGGAACTGGAAAAGACAGACAGAGAGAGAGAGAAAGAGAGCGGAAGAGTAGTGATGGGTGGTCCGAAGCAAAAGTAATTCACATGTGTTGTGCGGTCAGGTCAAGGGTGATGCAAACAGATACGGCCGGGTGGGTGAGTGAGGCGTTGTTTCCGGGATCGGGGTTCGAAGTGGAAGATAATTTAAAAAGACTAAGCAAATCATTGAATGGGCGCACGAAGCAATGCATATGAAATCAAATCAAGCAAATGAGTGATACAAATGAAGAGTTGATAGTGTACAATTGGATTAGTTAAAATAAAGCTGGAAAAGTGATGAGAAAAGAATGTGAATATGAGGTGGTCCAGCCTCTTCGACTGTGAACGATTGATGTCGGACCCGGGGTGCACACCACGAGTTGTTGACTATTTGCATGTGCGATGGAATTTGGTGTGTTTGGACAGATGCTCGGCCATTCGGTTGAACTGCTCCACATAGTTATTCATTTCTTGTTGCAATGCAGTGCTTTCGGTTTCTAGCTGCTTCAAGTTCGTGATGATTCCTGCATAACGAAAGGGGGGGGTGAACGTGAAGCCAGAGCCGAAATCAGCAAACAAGCACTTTCCAGTGATTCCTCAATTGACTGAACATAGTGCGTTTTACCGCAAACTAAACACGATAGCGGAAAATATAATCAAACTGGACTAGGATGATCCAGTGGTGGTTATTTATGTTCGGCTTCTACAGTTCAATCCCGAGAAATCGTTGACTTCAGCTTTCGAGATTCCAATGGTTTTGTCACGTACGTTACTCTAATTAGTAGCTTATGCGCAGATGTTCTCCTGATTTTATCCTAATGTCCTGGTAGTCGAACTCAAGCGTTTTCTCTGTATATATATATATATATATATATATATATATATATACATATACATATATATATATATAAGTTGAT